>APFE031191054.1:211463-316463 GCA_000404065.3 Pinus taeda
ATATAGCAAGGTTGAATTTATTAGATCTAAGACTTTTGTGATCCATCATGTAGAAGAAAGTCCTTCGAATTAATCACAATGATAGGATTTGGTTGATGTTTCAAACTAGCTAATGTGGTTCATCCTCGGGACTAGGTGAGAAATTCATAGATCATAACTAATAAATAGTAAGGATGCAACATTGCCCAGAAATCGCTCTTAAAAAATAGTTGTTGGTGAATTAGTTAAAAGGTAAAGAAATTAATTATTAGGGAGTTAGTGGTAAGGACTTATTTCATTAAAATATTCTATGTTCAGTTAAAAATAGCTGTTAAGGAATAGTTAAAAATAATCAAAAACAAAATATTGAATTTTAATTAATGAAAAGAAGTTATTTATTAATAAATTATATCATTTTATTGTTAGAAGTTGACCAATTAGAAAACTAGTTGTTAGGAAACTAGAAACTTTATCCCAATGTAATAAAACAAATATTAAAATTAAGTTTATATTATTCAAATTCAAGGAAAAAAAAAATGGATCAAGGTAGAAAACGAAAGAGAAAAAGCAAGAAAGAGAAAGAGGAGGAGAGGGGAAAATAAGGGAATGATGACATACGATGACAGAGCTAGAATGTAGCTCTTACTCAATTTCCAACCATCATTCCTATTAAGATTTTTGGCATGCCTTTCTATCTCAATCGCCTCTCTAAGCTTCCTATGGTGGAAGTGGTCGACCTTAGCGATGACTTTGGATTCTTCAATGCAGACATGGTGCTTGGATTTTTTTGGATGCTCGGCTAACGTTCATGAGTAAGAGCGATTGTGTCTAATGTTTGCAACATGCTCATTGATCCTCTACTTAATAGATCTTCCTGTTTCTCCAATGTAGGGGATCCCATAGGAGTAGGGAACAAGGTAGACCCCTTTTGAGTCATAATGATCAATAGGGTCTTTAATAGATCTAAGAGAATTCTTAATTTTATTCAGAGATTTGAATGAAGAAGCAACATTAATCTTCTTGAGGATATGGGAAATCCTATCTGTGGTTCCTTGGATATACATGAGATGAACCTTAGAGATAGGATCATCATGAGCAAGTTTAACTCTAGGATCTTTGTAGGCTTTATGAAAAGCCTTGAGGCTTTGAGATCTGCTATACCCATTATTACTAAACACTTCAAGGAGATGGGATTTTTAAGAGCTCTCCAAACAAAATTTTTGAGGTTGAGGGTTTGAGAGATGGAGATTCCTCCTGTCACTTAATATCCATAGGATATTTCACCATTTTTTATCTTATAATGGAGGATCCATGTGTGCCACATGAAAAATGGGTCTCGAGATTTTCCATGGTCCAAAGCATAGTAATATATTTGAAGTTATTTTAACCAGGTGTTCCCTCTAGTCCACGTCATCTCAGAGCCAACCATGTCAGGAGAAATCCATAATCACAAAAGGAGTGCATGAAGGACCATTATAAGTGAAAATTATTTCCATCAAAAACCATTTCCTCATGAGGACTGTTTCCTCCAATAAACATTACCGCCAAGAACCTTCACTCTCCCACCAGTGAAAACTCACCTTGGTGAAAACTCCATCTTGGAGAGAACTCTTTCTTAGAAAAAATCCTTCTCATAAGAAATATGTGCTTGGGCCCACTCCCATGACATTGTCTTGAAACTTTTAATCTCAAGAGTTCATGACAGAGCCTCCCTTGTAAACTTCTAAGAGAAATCATTTGAATATTACATCCAAGAGCATCCTATGGCAAAGGGGTTTCCCTTGAGATTCATTGAATGGTGGAGGGATATTGTTAGAGATTTAGTCAACGGTGGAGGGAAAATTTATGAGATTTATCCAATGAATGTAATTCCTCCTAGCATTAGGCACTTGCTTTCATAAATTTTAAAGTTTTTAGGACTTTTATATGTATTTATTTATAAATTCACATGCCTAGTCCCTAGGGTCATAGCAGATATGAAGGCATGGCAAACCAGTCTTCTATCCCTCTTGAGCTTATTATGTCCTGTGACCCATCTTGGTTGATGGCCAGCAAAATACATAAGTATATAAATATGTAACATTCTCTTTACATAGAATAAAAAAGCTATCCCTCATGAGCTTTTAAGTTTTGTAACTTAATTCATGATGGTAAATTTGCAGATTGACGAGCATCACATACAACTTCCTTTAACATAGATTCATATGTCTCTTTCATAACTCGATCATCTAGACCAATTTCATGCACAAAGGGAGCAAAAGGTTCCTAAATATCGGGAAATTTTACCAAAGGTTCAACCTCTCACTTCCACACAAGAAAGAAGGCATCCATTGAAGAAAAATCAAGCCATTTAAAAACTCAGCAAACAAAAATTTCTTTCGATAGAAAATACAATGAAATTATTAGGCATTTAACTTATAGTTGCATGAAAAGGGAATATAAAAAAAATATCAACTATTTAATAATTTCATTTTACAAGATTCATGCACCAATATCATGCAAGAGTCATAAAGAATTTTATTTCAATTCATAGCTCTCAACTCAAAGAATTTCATTTACACTTCATAAAAGAAAGGAAATTGAAGTTGGGATAATTTACCCAACCATAGAGTTAATGTAACCAAAATTTACTTGCAACAGTCACCACCAATCCAGATCCAAGACCTAAGGGGAATTCCTCCTCAACAACCTTAGTATGAAGCCTTCTTTGACTAAAAATATATATGAAAAGGGGTGGTTTTTCATATATTCAAGTACAACATAATTCATGGTAAGGGTGGTTTATCAGTTGTGTCAAGCACTCTATGAGTGGTTTACAAGCCCACAACAAGCACTCACCCCTATTTCATATTTCTTATTTGGTCACAATTAGTTCTTTCAGTGAAATCTGGTTCCCTCAGCTCATAACCCTTTCTAGATTTACTCATGATCTCCCCCAAGAAGAGGTCTAACCCCCATATTTTGGTATTTTCTTTTTTATTATTTCCTGAGGGTCTGATCATGTTCCTCTTATACTATTCCTCTACTTTTATTTTTTATTATTTACACCATAAAATTAATTTAAGGTGCCAACTAATCCCACTTGGGTTCATCTTTCCTCTTCCCTCTTAGATCATGGATCTGTTGTCCCACACTTCAGGCCATTAGAGTGTTATATTACAAAAATTAAATGAACAAGTACCAAGGGTGTCACAAATTTCCCTTAGTGAACAAATGACTCCCAAAGGCATGAATTCTGATGAGATTGTACTTGGCACTAGAATAAGGATATCCTCATCCAAAATCACCAATGCAAGCATAAGAACTTGCTGGCATAGTGGGACTAGTAGGGTTGATGCCCCTTGGTAAACTATCCCCTCTGAAGGACAATGAACCCATAAAAAAAAACATCCTTCATAACATAGAACTACCCCAAGGTTGATATGTTCCTCCAAAGACATTGATGTTCCTAGCCTAACTACAACAAAACATAGCTTGCCCCTTGTACGTTCCTAGAAGTATAAATTCCCATATTAGGTCAAGTAACTATAGGTATATATGAGCTAGGTGTGAAAACCCCATCTCATGTTGGTTGATCGGGACTTGCCCCCATTCCAAGCATAAAATTAGATGAAGGCATAGATATAAAAAAACAATTGGTAAACTTGTAGGGGTCACAGAAGTAACTGGTGGAATTACCCATGAAGAGGATAGAGGGGTTGTAAAAGTAGGAGGAGTGGTCCCTATCACAATAGATGGTGGTAATGAAAACATGGTATAACAGGTTGCTCACATATAAGGTAATAGGGACCCATATTCCCCATGGTAGAAGTACTAGTCTCCCCATACATATGATGAGAGAAAAAAGAAAAGGGTTTAGAGCTATAAGGCCTTAGTTGCACATGTACATAGCTAAAAGGGTCAATCAAATGTGAGTTGGCATGTGGTGGTGAAATTTCACCAATCACTTCAAAAATGACTATGTCTTCCCTTCGAGGACTAAGGTTATTCCCTTCCACCTCAACATGGTCTAAGTCCTCTATTTCCAGAGCTATCCTACTTCTCCTAGGTGGTGGACCTTCCTCTTCAGGAGAAAGGCTTAAAAGTCTCTTAGAATTTTGAATAATTTGGTCATCCATAGTGAATATATTTTATTATTAAATTTAAATAATTAAGACACCCCTATGGTCAATCAAACTTAGACCAAACAACACACACTATTAAATCAAAGGAGGCAAGCTCACACAAACGAAGAGATAGAAAGGGATATTCCCATAGCCAAGGCTTGGCTTATTACAGCCCAAGTTGATTGTGAGGATGTGGCTTGGATAGTTACGTTAGCCTCTCTTAATGATTTTTACACCTAGAACCAGGTACCATTATGAGTCATGGGGTGATCCCTAAGGGAATTGAGTGTGTGCTAACTAACGTATACACACCTCATCATCACCCATGTAAGATTCCTAGGATTATGGCCACTAGGGATACCATGTGCAATAGCCTGACTTGGGGGAGAATCATCAGTAAGGCATACACATAAAGGTATGGTATCAAGTCTAAGGCCTCCCTAGAGAGACCCATTGAGTACATGTAGACAAATTCCACAAAGACAAAACAAAGTGGGGTAGATCACTTCACTGACCATGATGTGATCTCATGATTGACCCTTGTGTGATGTTGGCTTGAGGGGACTTGGACCTAGGTTGAGAGTTAGTTGTGCTAACCAACAAAACCCTACACTACCATCCCTTTCAGCAATAGTATGCTTAGAGCAGACTATAGTCTCACGCGAGGTAGTGTTGGGGGATGCTAGAAGCATGTTTTCGCATCCAGAAGGCTATATGATGTAGTAGCAAGGCTTTTCTTTAATATAGGGCCCGATCCAACCTTCGCGAACCCTTATCTCTAGAATCACATACTTAAAGTGATTTCTACTTAATTAGATATATGTGCTTTGCCTACATGTTCTAACATGCATAAGTTATCATAAAAAAGTAGATTTGGATCTTCCTGATGCAATTAAAACAATATTACAGAGAATCGAATCATAACCAAGAATAAACACAGAAGGACATAAATATAAAATTAACTCAAGGAGTTGCTTCAAATATGATTTATTACTTCAGATATTCAATGAACATGCTTCTTCTGACCTTGCACACACATCTACAGGGGTCCATGCACTCAGCAGCGGACTTGTCAAGGTCTTCACCTACTCAGCTACAAGAGCCTTCCCCTTCACTAGAATATAGAACTACAGACACAACAACCTAAAGATTTCATTCAAGATCTATCCATAAGCTTCCTAATGACACCTAGATGACTTCCTGTTATATATTTTACATTACATTACCGTGGTTCATGAACCATGGGCGGAAATCAAAACATCACATCCATTTACAAAATAAGGGGATTTTACTTGCCTAAAACCCCCTTTAACTCTTAACATTCTACACTATTCATGCTCTGATCCTCATCATGCGGAGACTTTACAATATTATAGAATTGACTCAAAATTTAGACCTAGAGGACCCCATCCCAACAGGCCCCCAACACAAAGACGTGATCCGTCTTGAGTCACGATGCAGGTACATGCTCGACATGTGCTTTAAGGATGTTGAACTCTATCTTCAATGCTTGAAGCTCTACTATGCACTGCAGAACAGCCTGCTAAACCTCCTTGACCAATTTCTCATTAGTTTGTCCCTCTACTACTAAGCCAATGGTCCTCTGCGTCTACTGCATACCTTTCAGTTTACTCTCTACGGCCAGAGAGATTTGACTAGCTTCATCGGCCCAAGGCTATGTTGAAATGATGGACACTTTGCATCATAGCTCGTCTATTTGAGTCTGAGTAGCCTTCCCTTCCTAGAGTCTAGAAAATCATTGCACAGGTGCTAACGTCCGTGATATTGCCCTGATTTCATCGAATTGTAGTTGTTTTTATCTTAGGTTAGCTTCAATATTATGTACATGTGGGTCCTCCTATAGCAAGGCCCACATCTCCATGGTGTTCTCAAAGATCTAGCTGCATTCCTTAACTATGGCTTCTAGTATGTCCACATATGCCTTAATAGCAGCCTCGCACTACTCTCAAACTTCTGGAGGGGTTTTTGGTTGTAGCTTCATCTGCATATACGCGACCTGCATTTGCATCTCAAACTTCACTCGTTCAACCTCTGCTTTGGACTCCTTTACTATGGCTACTAGCATGTGGAGCTTCTCTTCAGAGGTTGCTTCAGTTTGTATGAGGATCTTTGGTAGCTTAATGAAAATCTGGGTAATGGCGTCCTCCAGCTCCTGCCTACATGCATCGGCCATGTCTCTATCCTTGATGGCCTTGGAAGCTTCCTAATTTAATTTCTAATTATATCTCTTAATGTCTTTGATCACGAAGAGCATTCGCTCTTCCTGTATTTTTAATTCGGAAGACACTCCTTGGTGGACTTCATGAAATGCTTGAATGGGAAGTGCCACTAAGTTTAGATATGAATTCCTCTCATATCGTGTTGTTGGCTAATCTACCTTGGTAGTAAACTGCATTGACCCTCTTGGGATGGGCCTTGTGTGGACCTCTATGCTTACCACTAACATCAAAGGTAACATTGGTTTCATACTTGTCGTTCCCACGCTCACTTGATTCACACTTGCTTGAATCATGCTCGCTGGAATAGCATTGATTTGGACTTGTAGCTCTTTGAGGCCATGTTGGACCTACTTTATTACTGAGTTGTATTGATCCTCTATATTTACCCACATGTCCTCAATGACTGAGTGAATAGTGTCATCGATCTAATGGATTTCACCCTTAGTGAGGACCATTTATTCAATGTTGGAAGTCTTGTCACACTTCTTCTTCTTTCACGCAGTTCCAGTGGTGGGTTTGTTACTCCTCTTTAGGATGAAAGGAGACTCAATATCTTCTATCTCCTTAAGAGGTTCAGCTCAACCCTGCTCTGGTTCCTTGGTGTCTATCTCCTTTTCTTCTACGTGCTCTAGCTCCTGCGCAATATTCTTCCCAAGGTCCATAGTGACCTTTTGAGGCACCTTCTTTGTGTCATCCTTCGATGTACCTCCTATGGCCTACGTTGTTTTATTGGTACCTACCTCATCTCCTTCGGCTTCCTTGCTGGCATCCAACCACATGCTTGACAAGTTAGATATTACAAAAAAAATGTCTTGCTCTATTGGCTTAAGGGGGCCTAACTTAGGTTAAGTGTTATTCTTGCCAACCAACAAAACCCTAATTGTTGGCCCTTTTGGCAACAACCAGCGTAGTGCAGGCTGCAGTCTCACCTGAAGCAGTATTGGGGGATGCTAGAACCAGGTTTCTACATCTAGAGGCCTGCGTGATGGTTTCCTAAGGTTTGTATAGCTCATATCTATCTTCGTACAGACCTATTCCTTCCGACTATCAGTTACTACAACTCTATCGAAATGGCCTTCAGACTTTCGTGAAGGTACCTGATTGTACTTAACAAGCATAAAAGACTCAGATTCACTACTTTCACGTAATAACTATATATTCTGAAGCCTTTATGATCTAGATCTATTGTTTTGCAGATCTACCCTTTCCGAATAGTTAACTTACACAGATCTATCTAACAACTTTCTGAGCTCCGCAAAGGTGGTTAATTATACTTATTATGCATAACTATTATAGATCTAAGCATTTCGCACGGAAATAAAGCATTAATTCACATAAAATAGATCACAGAGCGAAGACACATAAAATTAATAGAAGTAAATAAACAAGTCAGAGATGCACATATTCAACACAAAACAGTCTTTATTAAGATAACATCCAGATACATCTTATCCTTGTGCACCCGCTGCATCGGCCTGCGCCCTCAGCTACTGACTTACCAATGTCTCTACACACTTAGTTGCTGGAGTCTTCCCCTTTTGTCCAAGTATAGGAAACAATGTTTTCCTGCCCTAGCACCTCTCCCTTACAATAATTATTCACCAAGAGTTATCCCTTAGACTCGCTATGACTCAACTATATATAACCTTTTCATTACAATACCATGGCCCATTGACCATGGGTGAGTCTCAAAACCGACCTATCACCTACCCACATAAGGGACTAATGCGCCTTTGATTCTTACTTAGATTCATGCTCCCCTTCCACATTTCACAGAGACTTTACATTATTTCACAAAAAACTATTACAAAACTTGACTGACAAAATTTGACCCTAGGGATCCCATCCCAATAGGCCCCTAACACAAATATGGTGACTCACCCTTGAGTCACTCAGCTGGCTTCTCCACATTGTGGCAAAGTTCACTGAACTCCATCTTCAAGAATTCAAGGTCTGTTGAGCATTATGGCAGCCTTTTGCACTTCTTCGACCAACTTCTTTGTAGTTGGACCCTCCATCGCAAGGCACGTGATCCTCTCTGTTTGTTGGAAATTCTTCAGCTTCTCTTGGATATCCATAGTAATCTGGCTTGCTTCCTCTATCCATGGTTGAATCAGAGCCTTCAAAACTTGTTCTTTTTGGTGCAGCTCCTCAACCTTTGCCTACGACACCTTCATTTCTTGTAAATGCGTGAAGTGCTAGACTGGCGCCAAAGTGTGCGTAGTCACCCTGATCTCATCAACTTTCAGCTGTGCCGCTCTTATCTATGTACCCAACCTCTGCAAGTTTGAGTCCTTCTTCAAAGTGGTCCATAGCTCCAGTGCATGGTCAAAGAGACAATTGCAGTCTATTACTTCATTATCCAAGGTAGACATGCATTCTCTCATGGCTACGCCGCGCTGCTCCCTGACCTCTAACGGAGTAGTAAGTTGCAATTTCAATTGTAGTTCCAAGATCTTCATCTAAAAATCAAAAGTAACTTGGCCTACCTCCTCCTTAGACTATCGCACTGCAACAACCAATTTTTGAACCTTTTCTGAAGCATCCACATCCTCTAGAATGTGTAGCTATGGTACTGAATTACACACTTGTGTAATTGCTGCTTCTAGGCTCTCGCTTCGCACTGTTAGCTCTTTTTTCCTTTAGAGCTTGAACCTTTTCAGTGAAGATCTCCTCATTGTTTGTTTTGACTTCTCTAGTTACCGAAAGAACACGCTCCTCTGTAATTCAAAGCTCATCTGAGACGCCTTGATGAAGTGTGTGGAGGGTCTAAAGAAACAATGCAGCTAGATTCATACACATGCCCTTGATTTTTCCAAGTTTAGCGTTATCTTCGTCTGAATTTGCACGCAATGTCCCTTCTGCAAAGGGAATGACTCTAAGGTCCATAGTCCACTCTATTTCCATTAGGATCTCACTTGCACACTACAGGCTCGGTTGAACCCCGCTCGCTTGTCCCATGCTCACCTAAATTCTTCCTACTTGGATCTGCAACTTGCGCAGATCCTTCTGGATGCTCCCCAAAATCTACATATATTATTACTCAAACTATTGCCACAATTCTGTTGTTGTATCTTGTACCTTGTCCATGATCTCATCCAATTCCCCTTTAGTAAGGATTATTGGATCTATGTGTGCTTGTTTATCTGATTTTTTCTTTTTCCTTGGTTCGATAGTTGTCTCCTTTTGTCTCTTTGATAGCCTAAAGGGAGTGCTTTGCTCGTTACCCCTACCTCCTTCCTGCCCAAACTGATCCTACTCTTCAGTATGTTGGGAAGCCGATGCTTCGACTTCTATTGTGCCTTCTTTTGTAGTGCTCTCTTTATCAAAAACTTCCTTAGCAATAACTACTTTAGCAATGGCTTCTTTCTTCTTCTGCTCGACCAACTCCCACACTGCTACTTATGCTGCATATTTCTGCTTCTGGGAAGCTATTGTCTACGTAAAAGAGATTTCTCCACCTTTTCTGGTACCTATGCCAAGATCTGTGGTTTATCACCACTTTGCTAATGATGACCCCACAATCTCCTATACATCAGCCTCTGTTACTAGGTATGGAAACTTGTGCCATATCTTCTTAGGCTCTCACCTTGCATGGATGGACACATTATGAAAATCATCCTTAAATTTTGTGAAGGCATGCAATTGCTCAAACAAGGTTGGAGACAACCTTTTCCTCTAACTTATCATTATGCAGAGGTCCATCTTGACCAAAATCTAGAAGACCTTTGACTCCATGATCCTCTCTGGATCCTTCATTTCCCACAATGAAGCAAACTTCACTGCCTCTAGTAAGTCCTCTTCCTGCAGAGGGAATTGACTATCCTCTAGTAGTCGCCATGCAACTAATACAATTAATAGTAGGAGCCAGGCATAGTGAAATGCCTTTCTTTCCTCCCGTGCTTTGCGGAAATTAGCTAAAATTCCTTGCAAAGGTATTGTTCCCAGTTGTACTTCACCCCCTTTATGCACTATACAGCTAACGAAATTACTAGTGCTGGAACCTTGTCCGCGCGACATTTTCTCATGACCTTCCTGGCCAAAATTTGAGCAAAAAACTGCACCGCTGGATTTGCAATAGAGTGGATAGAGTATCCACATGAGTTCTTGACCAATCCATATTTAGTTTTCATTTTATCTGCAAATTTCTTCTCCTTGCTTTTGCCTCCAAATTCATTAGCTAGATCCGCCACTTTATAGGGAAACTTTGTAATTCTATGGATCAACATGTCTGTTATGGAGATGGGCTCACCTGACCACAAACACCCATCATGCACCAGTGTGAGAAATTGGCGCATAAATACAATATCCATAATTGATATGTGAAAGTGTGGCACACACGGTATATGTAGCAATTCGGCCTGCTCGATGCCTTTTACCCATTTCATTGGTTCCATCCTTATGACCCCAGTCTCTTCATAGTAAATCTAGGTCATGTATTTATTGGTGGCCAAATGAGGAAATTTTTCATGGTCGGCGAGATCCTAATCTTTCAGTTTTAACATAGGGATTCATGCTAAGAGTGTGGCTTCAAATACCACTTCTTCCAGAAGTAACGGTGTAGAGATTGTGAACTTTCCCGAATCTGGGTCCTTGGTTACCTTTTGTTTCCCTTTCTATGGAGGGATATACACCAGGAGCCTAGTTATAGGATTACCCTCCTCACCATACAATTCCTCAACTTCATCGTGGAGTTCTTCTGCATCCAAATCCAGGGTTTCCTCTAGCTGTTTTGCCTTTTCCTTTCTATCTTTCTATCGAACCTCCACGGGGTTCTTCCTTGGTGACTACCTCACCGGTATAGGTTGTGGTTTCTTTTGCTTCTCCTTAGAAGCTGATTGCTTCAACCTAGGCAACCTTGGTGTTGCAGGTAGAGATGGTGTAGCTTCGATTAACACAAATTTAGGGGCCTTTGCTTGAGAGATAGCTACTTCGGAACTTACACTCAACCATTTGTTCAAGCCTAATCTTCTGGCTATACTTGAAAATTTCATGAATACCTGGATTGTCATGAAATTCTCACAAGTCTATCGATTCATAGAGAGAAAACAAGAGGGATTATATGCAACTTTCAGAAAGAAAAGTGTTCTTTGGTAGACCAACATGCCAGATTTATAGGCGATTTCGAATTCAAATCCGACCGTTCCCTCTATTTTATGATCATAAATGCATCTTTGGAAACAAATCTCCAAATATTTTTTCCATAAATGTTGCCTACCTGCTCCTCCTAACAGGATTTTCATTATCCAATCATTGATAGTGACTTCAATGGCTAAATTTGGACCCGGCTATGCAACACCAACCCCCATGGCATAGCTCGTCTATTATTGCTTAATTGGTCACAGCGTCTTCTGTCGTAGATTCTTCTGTTGTACCCCTTGCATCCATCATGTAGCCTCCCTACTGCATTCTCCTCTTCTTCGGGTAGTGTAGTTTATAGTCTTGCTCTCCCTTGCAACTACTTGGAGTGCTAAGACTGTCCTGCTACCATATAGTCATTGTGTAGGGGTAGGATCCCCTGTATACAATTTCAATCAAATTCTATTCACCCTACCCAGGAATAATTTTCCATTCAGCTTCATGAACTGAACTGCACCACCATCCGTGATTTCCTTAATAATATAAGGCCCTAACTAGTGCATTTGGAATTTGCCTGGAAACTTTGTGAACTTGCTATCATACAGCAACACGAGATCATTTTCCTTGAAGGTGTGCAACTTAATATGCCTATCATGCCAGGCCTTCTCACGTTCCTTTTGCACTTGCTGGTGACATCCTGCAAGAAATTCGTCCTCTTCCAACTCCATCAACTGTGCAGCCATTCCTCTACAGTCTCACGATCTGTCATCTCTGTCAAAGCCGTAATGCACATGCTTGGCAAAATATATTCCATGGGCATCATTGCCTCAATCCCATAGAACAACCTAAATGGATTTTGGACTGTCAACTTTTTTCACTTCGTCCTGTATGCCCATAGAACCTTTGGGATGCATACATCCCAATCGTTTCTCTTCATGTTACAAAACTTGGTCAATGCATTCTCCACAATCTTATTGAACACTTCCATTGAACCATTATCTTGGGGGTGATAGGGTGTACTCTGTTGATGGTATAACTGGAATTCTTCGAGCATCACGCTGATTGTTTCATTCAAGAAATGTGTACCCCTATCACTCATTAATATCTTAGGGCACCCAAACCTTGTTAAGATGTATTCAAACAGGAACATCACAGTGACAGCAACAGTACATTCTTTCACTGGTTGTGCTTATGCCCATATGGTTAAGTACTCCATTGCGGTAATAATATACCATGTGCCTGTCTTAATTCCTCGTCATTGGATCAGAACTACAAAGTCAATTGCCCATTTTTCAAATACCAGTAATGAAACCTAAGGGTTTAATGGCAGTTCATCTCCTCATGAAGGCTTTCCTATCCTTTGACAAGCATCGCATGCTTAACAAAACACCTTAGAGTCTTTATGCACTATTGGCCACAATAATCCTGTGTGCAGAATCTTCTGCGCAGTTGCTCTACCTGCATAGTGTCCTCCCACCAGTCCATGTGCTTCGGTGAGGATACTAGCATTTTCAAACTCCAGAACATATCGGTACAATATTTCATTTGTTTCCATCTTATACAAATGTCCCGCTATAATAGAAAATCCGCAGAATGGACCATCAATTCCCTCTTCTGTTGAGTAGAATACCCGTCCGAAGTTATGCTAGTAGTCAGAAACTGAATTATATCTGAAAAATGATCATCCACAATGCACACAGCAAAGAGCTATGCATTTGGAGATCCCACTTCCAAATTGGTTGGTTCTTCACTTGTCTCAATCCAGCTTAGGTGATCCAGTCCTGCACTCAACCATCCTCACTTCACTATTACTTCAAATTCATACTCTTGGAATAACAACAACCACCTACAGGTTCCCCCACCTGAAAATAGGGTTATTGACCAAGTACTTGAGAGCGGAGTGATTTGTGTACATTTTTAAGTGTGCACCCAACAAATAATGTCGAAACTTTTGCAGCGCATAGACCATCACCAACCCTTCATTTTCCGTAGTGGAATAATTCTTTTCGTCTTTTGACATTTTCCTACTGGTAAATTCTATTGGATGATCAATACCACTTTCACCAAGCCGGGTTAATACTGCACCCAACAGAATACATGAGGCATCTACATGCACATGGAACACTTTCTTCCAATCTAGAAATACTAAGATGGCCATAGTCACCATCTTGTCCTTTAACACATCCAAACTCTATTGACATTCCTCATCCCAACAAAACGTCGCATCCTTCTTTAATAGTTTCTCCATTGATGTAGTTATCTGGGCATAAGATTTGATAAACTTACTATAGTATCCTATGCGGCCCAGCGTCGTGCGTAACTGCTTAACATTCTTGGGATCTTCTAAATTCAAAATTACTGCTATATTCGGTGGGTCCACCATCAATCCCTGCTTGCGTACTACACGGCCTACCAAAATTCTTAAAGGTACATAGAATATATATTTCTTCAAGTTCAGCGTAATATGGTATCTACGACATGTATCCATCATAAGGCACAGACTTGCAAAATGGCACTTTACCAATCCAAACACATTCCAATCATCAAAATATACCTCCAAGAATTTATGAATAAACTCCATAAACACTGTAATTACTACTTTGGAGAATATTGTGGGTGCATTCTTCAGCCCGAATGGCATTACTATATACTAAAATAAACCCCACTCCATCGTGAATGTTGTCTTGCTATGGTCCTTCGACGCGATATTTATTTTATGGTATCTTAAGAACCCATCAGTGAATGAATATGCCTCTTGTCCTTCAACATTTTCTAAAACTTCATCTATGAATGGTGTCGGAAAGGGATCATGCACACTGACATCATTCATCTTCCTCAGATCTACACATATCATAATTTCACCCTAGTACTTCTTTTCCTAAACCACCATGGTGCTCACCCAACCAGATTCTTCAACTGGTTCAATAATTTCAACCTCTAACATCTTATCAAGCTCTTTGCGTACCTTTTCTTTATACTTTGGATTGAGTTGATAAGGTCTCTGCTTGACAGGCTTTGCATCAGGTTTCAAAGTAATTTTCATAACGCCCAATTCTCCTACAATACCTTTCAGGTCCAAGAACTTTGATGGGAATAGATCCTGTTATTCACACAATAATTTGGCCACCTTATTGAATGTATCTGCGTCCCAATAGTCTCCTATATTTGTGAACTTAGGCTCTACATTAGATCCAACATTTACTTGTTGGGTTTTCCATGGCTCTGTTACATCAGGGTTCTCTGTCTGAGGTCCTTCAACCTCATGGTGACCTTTAGTTTATGGATTGTCAAATTTTTTGGAATCATCCTCCTCTTCTTCAGCAGTCATATTGTAACATTTGAGTGCATGATGAAACTATGTACTCCAATCTACCTATACCCACTCGATGGGCTCTTCAGGAATTCTAATAATAGTGGCCTTAGTCTCTTGTAGCACTTCATCAATGCATTTGAACCCATCGTCAAAACTAAAGGTTAATAAGAAGCTTTCCCATGGAATGTCCCATTCATCCATTCAATGGTGTAGTTCTGTTTCTACATACCAATTCATAAGTATAGTGTCTAAGGTATGGAAGAAATATGAACCCACTTTGGTTGAGGTTATTCACCCCAAGACTTAGTCCACCACGCCAGTGTACTTCTTAGTCATCTGTGTGTTAGCATGGAGCTCCTCTCACCTTGACAGATGTGATGTATGTGCTTGGACTGAAGAATAACTTGGTATCGATCACGATGTTGAAGGACAAAGGCTATGATGTTGTCTTTAGTAAAGGAAAGGCATTCCTAAGACACATAGCCATGGGTCATACCAAGAGGATATGGATTCAAGTGAAGAATCTCTATAAACTAGAGGTAGATGTTTGTGCAGCATTAAGTATGAAAGCAGAATTGGTGCAAAGCTAAGTTATTGGTGAATTGTGGCACAGGTGGTTGGGCCATTTCCATCATGGGGCTTTGAAGATAATGCATCATATATCTACAGGACTTCGCAAAGGTAAACTTGAGCAAGTGGACACATGCAAAGGTTGTACCTTGGGAATGTACACCAAGTCATCCTTTCATGATTGAAATAGTCGAGCAGAGGCTATCTTAGAGCAAGTTCATACTGATTTGTGTGGACCATTCTCGACAGCATCCACAACGAAGCAAAGGTATTACATGATTTTCATTGATGACTATTCTTGTAAATGCTAGATTTATTTCATGTAGAAGAATGACCAAAATTTCACAAAGTTTTGTGAGTTCAAAGCTTTGGTTGAGAAAGAGTCAGGGAAGAAGATCAAGGCCTTGAGAAGTGACAATGATGGAGAATATGTCTCTCAAGATTTTAAGGACCTCTTTGCAGCGGAAGGAATTAAAGAAGAGTTGACGACACCTCATAACCCATAGCAGAATGGGGTGGCCAAGAGGAAGAACAAAACTATTGTAGCAGCAGTACTGGCAATGATGCATGACCAAGGCCTACCACTTTACTTGTGGGCTGAGGCATGAAACACAGTGGTCTATTTGCAGAATAGAAGCCCACATCGCATATTTCGGATGAAGGCACTAGAGGAAGATTTCTTCAGTAAGAGACCAGATGTGGGTCACTTCAGGATCTTTGGCTCATCGATATATTGCCATGTGACAAAGGATGCACGAATGACTCTTGAGCTGACCACAGAGTTGGGGATATTTTTGGGGTACACTAGTACACCTCACAACTATTGGGTGTACTTGCATACCACTCGTAGGAAAGTGGTTTGCAGAGATCTCAAGTTTGATGAGTAGAAGGCTATGCGAGTTTCCCTTGAGAGGGAGCTCAAACTACAGGCTATGGAGGAACTGTTGGTTCCTAAGGAGGACGAGCCTCAGACTATGTTGAGCAGTCGCATGTAGAGGTTCCATGAGTGGAGACATCCACTCAAGCAGAGTCTTCTAGAGATGGATGGAAGCGCACAAGAGAAGTTGACAGATTGTTGGAGGATGCGAGACAGAATGTGGGAGCACCATCTTCTCAGTGCAGACAGAGGAGGTCACCTGAGAGGTACACTGGATACATGGCCATTGCTGGGGAATGTGTTGATACTGAGCCATCTTCCTTTGAGGAAGTAGTGCAGCAGCCGATTTGGGTTGATGCTATGGTGGAGGAGTATGACTCCATAGTTCGTAACAGTGTTTGGGACGTGGTCCCTAGACCAGAGAAAAAGTCAGTTGTGAGTTCCCGTTGGCTTTATAAGGTAAAGCAAGCTGCTGATGGTAGTGTGCAGAAGCATAAGGCAAAATTTGTTGCCTATGGCTTTTCATAGGTAGTGAGGAGGATCATGTTGTTGCAGTATATTTCGACAGAGGAGCAAGATGCTGACATTTTGACAAAGGCATTGTTAAAGTGTAAATTTGAGTTCCATAGAGACATGATCGGGGTGGCAGATAATCCCTTTCTTATTGAGAGGGAGTGTTGAAATATGGCAACAAGAATATTCCAATTTAATTTGTCCTTGAATTAAATTGTGAACTAAAATCGAATTTAGTCTTAACAACTACTTGGAATTAATTAATTAATTAATTTTAAATTAATTAGTTGGAGAAATTCAAGTTAGAAGTCTTTTTGAAGTCATGCAAGATTTATCCCTTAAATTAAGGAGATAAGATTGGGTTATATTTGAGTTGTAATTAGTTAACTCAGTTTACTGAGTTAAGTCCAGTTAAATTAGTTCCAAACTGTTTGAGGAACTAATAGTGAGTTAACAATGAGTTGATGCATTAATGCACTCAACTATTGCTACTCTAGTTAACTGAAGATTCCCTTATCAGAAACTCATGCATGTCTATTCTGAGAAAGACCTAGTTGAGATTAAAGTTCAAGGATAGTGTACTATCAGTTGCATGTGTTTTATCATGGAGAAAACTCATGCATGCAGTTAAGGATTCATCCTTGAGGATTGCACAATTTTGAAGGCTTGGTTTTCCACTTGGTAATAGGCTAATCATCCACAAGGAACAATGCAAGGAAATAGGAGCTTGGAGGGTAGAGAGGAAGGCTATAGAGAAGCCAAGATTGACTATGAGAATCTGTGAGGATTGTACTGAGAGCTAGCTATCTGTGAGAGCTAAGGCTTTGTATAATTCCTATGTATTTCCACCATGTATGATAATACAATAGTGTGGGGTTTTAGCTGAGGCTTTCCCCAAAGTATTTTCATGTGTATTGTGCCATTGATTCTTCTTCTTCTGGTTATATTGTTCAGCTCGATCTTTAAGCTTCCGCAAATTGATAGTAGAAGTAGGTTATGGTATTCTACTTTGATTTATGTTTCATTATCGGGTTAACCTATCACATATTTATACATGGTATCAGAGTTGTGAACAGTATATTGAGAAGAGAATTTGAAGTTTGAAGTTCAGTGCTGTAGGTGCAAATTGAATTCATATCATACTTCAAGGTTGGCCAATGGTGTTCTATGGCTTGAGACTTGAGTATGCCTTGCAAGGTAGCTCGAGTTACATAGCATGGAAAGATAGAATGGAGGTTGTATTAGAAGACAATGGCTTGAAGGAATTCATTGATCAAGAAATCCCAAAGCCAACTTCAACTAATGCACAAGAGTTGGCTGAGTGGAAGAAGTGTGTGGTGAAGGTGAGACGGATCATTGTTGAGGGAGTTTGAGACCATATTGTCCTGAGTCTCCATGGGAAGGATACTCCATTTTCAATGTGGAAGACATTGAAGGACCTCTACCAGAACAATAGCCACCAGAGGAAATTGGTACTCAAGGATAAGCTTCGAAGAATCAAGATGGAGAAGGGCGATACTATTTCCACATATCTAAACAAACTCACCACCTGCAGAGATGAGCTTGGCAGTGTGGGAATAACTATTGCCGATGATGATATGGTGAGCCTAGCTCTCCTTGGCCTTCCAAAGAGTTGGAATAGCTACCAGGACTCTGTGAATGGAAGAGAGAAACTGCTATATTACGAATGGCTGTGATCGGATCTTATGTAGGAGGGGATCAGGAGGAGCACACGAGATGCTTCTTCATCCAAGAATGATGATGAAGAAAATTTGGCCTTAGCAAGTAAGGAAAGGAAAGGGAAGGGGAAGGCTTCCCATTTCAAATAAAATTATTCTCATGGAGGGAAGAAGGGTGACATGTCTAAAGTAAGATGCTTTAATTGTCACAAGATGGGACATTATGCAACTAATTACCTGTCAAAGAAGTCCAAGAAGGGATCCTCAAAAGGATCAGAAGGTGGGGCATTAGCCTCTCAGATTGAAATGGACTTTACCCTCATCGCATGCATGGTGTCATCAATGATGGGATGTGTTTGGTATCTTGGCAATGGAGCCTCACTCCACATGACTAGTGATAAAAAAATTATTCAGTGCCTTGGAGGAGAAAGACCTCAAGATACGCATAGAGATGGGTTACGACGCAAGGTATAGTGTTTCAGGAATGGGCACGGTTTCTTTTCAGAGGGAGCATGGAGCTCCTCTCACATTGACATATGTGATGTATGTGCCTGGACTAAAGAAGAACTTGATATCGGTCATGATGTTGGAGGACAAAGGCTACAATGTTGTCTTTAGTAAAGGAAAGGCATTCCTAAGACACATAGCCATGAGTCAAACCAAGAGGATAGGGATTTGGGTGAGGAATCTCTAACAACTAGAGGTATATGATTGTGTAGCATTAAGTATGAAAACAAAATCGGTGCAAATCCAAGACATTACCGAGTTGTGGCACAGGTAATTGGGCCATTTGGATCATGGGGCTTTGAATATAATACAACAAATATCTACAAGACTTCCCAAAGGTAAACTTGAGCAAGTTGACACATGAAAAGATTGTACCTTGGGAAAGTACACCAAGTCTTCCTTTCATTATCGAGACAGTTGAGCAGAGGCTATCTTAGAGCAAGTTCATACTGATTTGTGTGGACCATTCTCGACGGCATCGAAAATGAAGCAAAGGTATTATGTGATTTTCATTGATGACTATTCTCATAAATTCTTGGTTTATTTCATTCAGAAGAAGGACCAAACTTTCAAAAAGTTTTGTGAGTTCAAAGCTTTGTTCATGTAAGAGTCAGGGAAGAAGATCAAGGTGTTGAGAAGTGACAATGGTGGAGAATATGTCTCTCAATAGTTTCAGGACTTCTGTGTAGTGGAAGGAATTAAACGAGAGTTGACGGAACCTCATAACCCACAACATAATGGGGTGGCTGAGAGGAAGAACATAACTATTGTAGGGGCAGCACGGGCAATGGTGCATGACCAAGGCCTACCACTTCACTTGTGGGCTGAGGCATGCAACATAGTGGTCTATTTGAAAAATAGAAGCCCACATCTCATACTTGGGATGAAGACACCAGTGGAAGCTTTCTCAAGTAAGATACTAGATGTGGGTCACTTCAGGATCTTTGGCTCATTGGTATATTTCCATGTGACAAAGGATGCACGGAAGAAGCTTGAGCTGACAGTAGATTTGGGGATATTTGTGGGGTACACTGATACACCTCACAACTATCAGGTGTACTTGCCTACCAGTCAGAGGACAGTGGTTTGCAAAGATCTCAATTTTGATGAGCAGAAGACCATGTGAGCTTCCCTTGAGAGGGAGCTCCAACTACAGGCTCTAGAGGAAATTTTGGTTCCTAAGGAGGAGGAGCCTCAGATTGATGTGGAGCAACCATATGCAGAGGTTCCAGGAGTGGAGACATCCGCTCAAGCAGAGTCTTCCAGAGATGGACAGAAGCGCACAAGAGAAGCTGACAAATTTTTGGAGGATGTGAGAGAGAGTGTGGGAGCACCATCTTCTCAGCACAGACAGAGGAGGTCACCTGAGAGGTACACTGGATACATGGCCCTTGTTTGGGAATGTGTTGAGACCGAACCATATTCCTTCGAGGAAGCAGTGTAGCCGCCGATTTGGGTTGATGCTATGGTGGAGGAGTATCACTCCATAGTTCGTAACAGTGTTTGGGACGTGGTTCCAAGACCGAAGAACAAGTCAGTTGTGAGTCCCCATTGGCTTTGCAAGGTAAAGCAGGCTACTGATGGTGGTGTGGAGAAGCATAAGGCAAGATTTATTGCCGTGGCTTTTCACAGGAAACGAGGAGGATCATGTTGCTACAGTATATTTCGATAGAGGAGCAAGATGCTGACATTTTTACAAAGGCATTGTCAAAGTGTAAATTTGTGTTCCATAGAGATAGGATAGGGGTGGTAGATAATCCCTTTCTTGTTGAGAGGGAGTGTTGAAATATGGAAACAAGAAGATTCCAATTTAATTTGTCCTTGAATTAAATTTTTAATTAAAATCGAATTTAGTCTTCACAGTTGCTTGGAAATAGTTAATTAATTTATTTTAAATTAATTAGTAGGATAAATTCAAGTTAGAAGTCTTTATGAAGTCATACAAGAGCTATCACTTAAGTTAAGGAGATAAGATTGAGTTATATTTGAGTTGTAATTAGTTAACTCGGGTTACTGAGTTAAGTCTAGTTGAATTAGTTCCAAACTGTTTGAGGAACTAATAGTGAGTGAACAGTCAATTGATGCATTAATGCACTCAACTAGTGCTACTCCAGTTAATTGAAGATTCCCTCATCTGAAACTCATGCATGTCTATTCTATGAGAGATCCAGTTGAGATTAATGTTCAAGGATAGTGTTCTATCAATTGCATGTGTTTTCTCATGGAGAAAACTCATGCATGCAGTCAAGGATTCATCCTTGAGGATTTCACAGTTTTGAAGGCTTGGTTTTCCACTTGATAATAAGCTAATCATCCACAAGGAACATCGCAAGGAAATAGGAGCTTGGAGGGTAGAGAGTAAGGCTGGAGAGAAGCCAAGATTTCCTGTGAGCATCTGTGAGGATTGTACTGAGAGCTAGCTAGCTGTGAGAGCTAAGGCTTTGTATAATTCTTATGTATTTCCACCATGTATGATAATACAATGGTGTGGGGTTTTTATTTGAGGCTTTCTCCAAAGTATTTTCATGTGTATTGTGCCATTGATTCTTCTTCTTCTGGTTATATTGTTCAACTCTATCTTTAAGCTTCTGCAAATTGATAGTAGAAGTAGGTTATAGTATTCTTCTTTGATTTATATTGCATTATCAGGTTAACCTATCACAGATTTTCTACATAGGAGACCATTATAGCAAAGGTCTCCCCATCCTTTCCCAAGTCTTTTTAGGCAGCACATTTTCATCAAACCCCAGATCCAATATTACTTCATCCATTTTCTTATCTACGCGGTCAGCCTCATCTTGCACCCCATCCACTTCTTATGCTTACCTAGCTTCCTTATAGCATGATGTTCTGAAGGAAGCTTAATATTGCCCACATAATTGTCTATTAGCTCTTGGTGTCCTTCTACTGCCTTCTTATCATGCAACAACTTCATACAAGTTTTTAGGAAAGTAGCTAACATCGAAGGATCCACATCTTTCAGTTCACTATTCCCAGTTGATTTTTCTTGACTTCCAGACATAGAAGCCTTAGCAAAGTTCCTTTTAGCCTCCATAAAAATTTATTTAGCCCAGATGAGGTCAAACCCAACTTCCTTTTTCAGTAGCCTTGCGAACCCATCCTTCCGTCTCTGGATGTTTTCCCTTATCTTCACCTGTGGCCATACCATTTTGCATTACTATATTAACACTAAGATCTTCTTCACGTGGTTCAGCCCTCATCATATAGATATTATGCGTGGCTATTGGGTATGTGTCTTATTTTCTTACAACTTTGCTATAAGGATTGGAAATGTTCTATCACATGATCGAATTGTTTGCAATATTGACAAGATGGATGCATTGGGTTCTGACAGTCGCGCACAAAATTTTCACCTTCACCACAGTTATAGAAAAAAGCTTGTCCATGGCCTCTACTAACCCCTACTCCTCTTCCTCTTCCATGACCTTGCAATCCTCCACATGTTGCACCTTTGCCCTGATCTGTAGGTCGAGTTTCCACCTGCATTCAGTAGGTAGGCGTCCTACCCATCATTAGTTCATAGCTTCGACAATGGTGCTTATCATGACCTACAGATTTGCAGAAATTGAAAAATAATTGTTGAGGGGTCTGTACAAACTTCTATAGCAGATGACAATTGTCTATGGCATGTTGTCCTATAACCTAACAAATAGTGCACCATGGCGTTTCTCCTACACATGGCCTAGCAGTATTTTATGGCTTCAGGGGTACAAACTCACCCAATAAGGTAGTTTTGATAAACTGGGATATGGTCCTTATCATACCCATGGCCCTTGCATGTCAAGCACCAAACTTTAGCATGCACCTCAGGTTGGGCTTCCTTCCCCTTCTTTAGGCTCTACAACTCTAGGTGAAAACTTTCCAGCTACGAGTGAATATATTGTAATCCAATGTTTGTATCCTATATTGGTGAGGCTTCTATTCTCATCACAATCTCCACAACTTTTGCTTGCGTTGATATCTTCTTTTGTGATAATGGTAATATTAGGTGGGGCAACAATGAAGCAATGTACCGATATTTTTGTTGCTCATCTTTGATATTCATATTAGCCTGCCAGATCAGGAATTTCAACCTCTGATCGAAATCCCATGAGGATTCATTCACCACTTGCATTATCTCCTCAAACTCTGTAACAAATTGTGCCTGAGATTTAGGCTTCTTAAACTCGTGATTCAATGCTTGCTGAGTATCTACCAACATCGCGACAGGGTGGTCTTGATAGTACTTGATATACCAAGTTAGCACTCTATCCTGCAGTGTTATGACCATCTATTCTTTCTTTAGATTATCATCAATGCTCTGTTGCACCGTCCACACAACATCTGCAATGAACCATAACTGTTCAGGGTCTTCACTTCCTACCCCTTTAAAGATCACTATCTTCATTGCATTCACCATTTTGAAAGGTGAAGGTGGAGGTGGAGGCTGAGGTGAAGGTGTAGGTGTATGCAGTGGAGGTGAAGGTGGAAGCGGATTGGATGGATGAGGCATCCGCAGGATACCCTGAATTACCAACTGCAACACACTTCATGGTGTATTCAAAATCATTCCTTCATCATCGCTTGAAGATGATCCCAATAGAGGACTATATTCAGAGCCCGATTCTCTGTTCCTTCTAAATGGTTTTCCTCTTCGTGTAGTCCCAAACATCAAAGTATTGACATAAACCATTTTTCACACAACAACATCTTAATCCAAGTTTTTAGAGATCGTAAGTACTTACCTCGTGGTCCCTTGAAGAGTTTGTGCTCTGATTCTCTGTAACTAACAATTGTATCGATAGCAAACTCAGTCACAAATTCTCTGAGTGTTTGATCAATCCAGTGATTAATGACCCACACAATGTTGTTTTCTAAAGCTTCTAAGTGCCTCACCAATTCTAGAGTCCACACAATAGGGTCATCAAGTCTCCACATACCCTAACTATCCGCTAATCTAAACAGCCACTTGTGTAATTCGCTAGGGAAGAAATAGAAAAATTTCTTAGTTTTGTCTTAGTATAGGTATCTACTTAACCACTATTCCTTGGACAACTGTGAGTTTCTATTCTCTGGAGCTGCGAACTCATGTTCCTTTCAATCGAGCCACTTGTCAATTCCTTTCTTGGTAGGGAACTACTAATTCGACATCACAGATTCCTCATATTGATCTTGGTCTCGGTAACAGAACCATTTTTTGGCTTAAGGGGGTCTAACCCACATTCAAAGTTATTCACACCAACAAACAAAACCCTAAGTATTGGCCCATTTGGAAATGACCTACGTAGCGCAGGCTACAATCTCACCTGAAGTAGTATTGGGGGATGCTAGAACCAGGTTTTTGCATCTAAAGGCCTGTGTGATGGTTTCCTAAGGTTCGTATAGCTCAGATCTATCTTCACGCAGACCTATTGCTTCTGAGTGTTAGTTACTGCAACTCTACCCAAATGACCTTCAGACCTTCGTGAAGGTACTTGATTGTGCTTAATAGGCATAAAAGACTCAAATTCACTACTTTTGTGCAATAACTATATATTCTGAAGCCTTTATGACCTAGATTTATTGTTACGTAGATCTATCCTTTCCGAATAGTTAACTTATGTAGATCTATGTAACAACTTTCTGAGCTCTACAAAGGTGGTTAATTATACTTATTATGCATAACTATTACAGATCTAACCATTCACGCAAAAATAAAGTATTAATTCACATAAAACAAATCATAGAGTGGAGATACATAAACTTAACTGAAGTAAATAAAAAAGGCACAGATGCATATATTCGACTAAAAAAAATCTTTATTAAGATGTAAACATTTAGATACAAACATCTTATCCCTGTGCACCCAGCTGCAGGGGCCCACACACTCAACTGCGGACTTACCAAGGTCTCTACGTACTCAGCTACAGGAGCCATCCCCTTTTTCCGAAGTATAGGAAATAGACTTTTCTTGAGTTAGCACCTCACCCTTACAATAATTCTTCACCAAGAGTTAACCCTTACACTCGTTATGACTCAACTATATATAGCCTTTTCGTTACAATACCCTGGTTCATGGACCATGGCTGAGTCTCAAAATCGACCTATCACTTACCCATACAAGGGATTAATTCCCCTTCAACTCTTACTTAGCTTCGTGCTCCACTTCCATATTTCGTGGAGACTTTACATTCTTTCACAAAACCTATTACAAAACTTGACTGAAAAAATTTGACCCTAGGGATCCCATCCCAACATGCTTTTTGACCAAATATGGAAACTCGTACCATATGCCTTCTACATCTTTCTTCGCCTGTATATATATGTTGTAAAACTCTACTTTGAAGTTCGCAATTCCATGATATTGGTCAAGTAACACTGGTGATAGTTGTGGATTATGGCTGACCACGGTGTGTAGATCCATCTCAAAAAACACCCAAAATAGTTTATTCTCTACCACCCAACTTGGATCCTTCGATGCCCACAGTGAAGTATACCTCACAGCTTTGCACAAGTCTAGGTCAAAAGCAGGGAACTGCGAGTCATTAGGTATTCTATAGGTTTTCAAAGAAATCAAAAGCAACAACCATGCATAATGGAAGGTTTTCCCATCTTTCTAGGCCTCGTGATTTCATCCAAAAACTCCTAGTAGAGGTATCCTTCCCAATTAAATTGCACCCCTTGCCTGCACTGCACAACCAACTGAATTACTGGGCTGGCACCTTGTCTGCCCCGCACTTCCTCATAATCTTGATGGCCAAAATGGGTGTAGAAAAGGTGACAACCTTATCAAAAACTGAGCTTATAGGATAGCCTTTTGACTTCTTGATGACATTAAAATCTTTCTTGACTTGGTGTGCAAGCTTCTTTTCTTGAGACTTTCCAACAAAAGCATTGGCAGGGTCTGCTTCTACACATGGCAACATTGTGATCCTCCTGATCAATATAGTGTCAATTGGGATCCTCTCCCCAAGCTATAAGGCTCTTTTGTGCACCAAAGCTAGCAACTAGCACACACATATTACATTGGTGTTGTTGTGCCCAATATGAGGCACAATCAACATGTTGATTAAACTGGGGCACTGAATCCCATCCGCCCACGTCATGGGTTATACTCTCATTACACGAATGCCTCATAATATATGATCTTCAATTATTTACTTGGCCCAAAATGAGGGAATTTATCCTTGTCCACCAAATCCAAATCCTCCATGCATAGTTGCGGTACTTGCGCCAACAACGCTCCCTCAAAGGGCACATCTTCGGGCAACAAAGGTGTACAAATGGAAAATTTTACTACATTAGGGTCCTTTGTCACGTTAGCAGTCAGCTTTCTCAGTAGCATATATGGAAGTAACCATGAGATTGGCTCAAACTCATCGATACTTATGTACTCAACTCCTCTCTCAAGTTCTTCATCCTCAAAGACAACCAACTCAATTAGTTACTTCTTTTTCTCTTTTTCCATCTTTTCCTTGCTCCTCTACTTAGCAAACACCTTAGTATGAATAACCTTCCCTTCCTGGAGTCTGGTGAACTATTGCACAGGTGCTAAGGTCCATGTTGTTGCCCTGATTTCATCAAATGGTAGCTACTTTTCTCTTAGGTTAACTTTAATCTTTTTTACATGTGGGTCTTCCTGTAGCGAGGCCCACATCTCCATGGTGTTCTAAAAAATCTGGCTGCAGTCCTTAACTGTAGCTTCTAATATGTCCATGTCTACCTAAATAGCAGCCTCATGCTACTCTTGACCTTTTGGAGGGGTTGTTGGTTGTAGCTTCATCTGCAACTCTCTGACCTTCATCTAGATATAAAACTTTACTTGTTCAACCTCCTCTTTAGACTCATTTACTGCGGTTTCCAGCTTGTGGAGATTCTATTTAGAAGCTACTTGAGTCCATATGAGGAGCTCTAGTAGCTCAATTCAAGTCTGAGTAATGGTGTAATCCAACCCCTATCAGTGCATAATGGTTGCGTCCCTATCCTGGATGTCCCTGACAACTTCCTTAGCTAACTGCTCATTGTGGCTCTTGATATCTTTGATCATAAGGAGTGCCCACTCTTCCTAGATACTTAATTCGGCAGGCACTCCCCAATGGATTTCATGCAATGCCTGAATGGGAAGGGTCGCTAAGTTTAGATCTCAATTCCTTCGATGTGGCACAATTGCCTGATCTGTTTCAGTAGTAAAGTGTAGCAACCCTTCTAGGATGGGCACTGTGTGGACCTTTGTGGTTACCACTAATGTCAAAGGTAATGTTGGTTTTGTACTTGTCCTTCCCACGCTCACTTGAATCACACTGGTTTGGATCTATATCTCTTTGAGGCCCTGTTGGACCTGCGTCAGTAATGACTTGTAATGATCTTCTATATGTCCCCATATGTCCTCGATGACTGAGTGCATCATGTCATCGATCTCCTTGATGTCCCCATTAGTGAGGACCATCAATTCAATGCTGGAAGTCTTGTCAGACTTATTCTTCTTTTGCAAACTTCAAGTGGTGGGTTACTTCCTCCTCTTTAGGATGAAAGGAGACTCAATATCTTTTGTCTCCTTAATTCGGTATGCTCCACCCTACTCTAGTTTCTTTGTGTTCGACTCCTCTTCTTTTACGCACTCTGGCTGCTGTGCGGCATTCTTGCCAAGGTCCATAGTGAATTTTTGAGGCACCTTATTTGTGTTGTCCTTTGGCATACCTCCTGTAGCCTATGTTGGTTTACCAGTACCTTCTTGGTCTCCTTCGGCTTCCTTGCTAGGGTCCAGCCACATGGTTGGCCTATTAGTATTATCAAAAAATTATCATGCTTTGTGACCAAATAAGGCAAGCATACCATATGCCCTCTGCATCTTTCTTAGCATTTATGTATATATTGTGGAAGTTTTCTTTGAAGTTCACAATTCCACGATATTGGTTAAGTAACACCAGTGATAGTCATGGCTTCTGGATGACCATGGTGCGTAGATCCATCTCAAACAATAGCCAAAATAATTTATTCTCTACCAATTGACCTGGATCCTTCGATGCCCATGTCGAAGCTTACCTCACAACTTCAAACAAGTATAGGTCGATAGTAGGGATCTACGACTCGTCGGGTGTTCTCTATGCTATCATAGAAATCATAAGTAACAACCATGCATAATATAAGGGCTTCCCATCTTCCTGGGCCTTGTGAAAATCATCAAAAAAGTCCTAGCAGAGGTATCTTCCCCAATTAAGCTACACCCCTTTTCTGCATTGCGCAACCAACTAAATTACTAAGGTCAACACCTTGTCTGCCCTGTACTTCCTCATAATATTGTTGACCAAAATAGACAATGCAAAAGTGACAACGTTATAAAAAATTGAGCTTATAGTGTAGCCTCGTGACTTCTTAACTACATTGAAATCTTTCTTGACTTAGTCTGTGAGGTTATTTTCTTGAGACTTTCCAAAAAAGTCATTGGCAGGGTCTACTCCTGCACATGGCTATGCGGTGATTCTCCTCATCAACATAGTGTCAATTGGGATCCTCTCCCTAATTCATAAGGCTTCGTTGTGCACCAAAGCCAACAACTAGAACACACATATTATATTGATGTTGTTGTGCCCAAAATGAGACACTGTCAACATGTTTAGTAAACCGGCGCGCTAAATCCCAGTCACCCACATCATGAGTTCTACTCTCGTTACACTGGACTCCTCATAGTTTACCATCTTTAGGTATTTACTTGACTCAAAATGAGTGAATTTGGCCTTGTACACCAAATCCCAATCCTCCATGCATAGTTGCAGTACCTATGCCAGCAACACTCCTTCGAAGGGCACATATTTGGGTAGCAAAGTTGTACAAATGGCAAATTTTACTACATAAGGGTCCTTTTTCACCTTAGCAGTCGGCTTTCTCAATGACATATATGAAAGTAACCGTGACATTGTTTTGAAGTCATCAACACTTATGTCCTCAACTCATGTCTCAAGTTCTTCATCGTCTAAGTCAACTCACTCCATTGGTTGATTCCTTTTCTCTTTGTCCATATTTTCCTTTCTCCTCTACTCAAAAGACACCTTCCTATGCGGCTAGCTTATCGGTGGCTTCTGCGGTTTCTTTTGTTTCTTCACTATTCCTTCTTCTACTGGTTCTACTATTTTTTCTGCCACTCCTACAGCTATGGGCTTTGACCTCGGTGATCTAGGAGCTATGGTGTGTGTAGTAGGGATAGTAGTCATGATGTTTTTTAATCCCTATTTCAGAAATCCCCAGTAGACATCCTGCCAATCCTCACTAAACATTCAACACTTCACTTGGCTCAGACCTAGGCATAAAAGCTCACCGGGTTTCTTCGAGAGGCAAATTGCAAAGTGTGATGCCATATTTATAGCCAAATTCAAATTTGAATGCCTTGAATGCCTTTAGATCTTCCTCATAATGCAAATTTGGTGGAATATTTTCATAGATATGCTCCTTAAATTCACTTCCCCCACTCCCTTTAACAAAACAATTGTGGTCAAATCAATTGTAGATTTTCCACTGGTTACATTTTGGGTAGGCTGCACTAGACCCTCCCTTATAGCGTAGCTACATTCTTGCAGTTTTCTCCACCTGTGCTATCTCCTTAAACATCATGTAGCCCTCGTTATTTGATAGAACCATTTCTCGGCAAAGTAGTTTATAGTCCTACACTTCCTTTTAGCTACCTGAAGCAGTTAGAATTCCCTATTTTCATATAGTCATTGCATCCTTTCAGGGGCATGATCATCCTTGTATACCTTCAATCTACTTCCATTAATCCTTCCAAGAAACAACTCCCCATTCCACTTTATGATCTCAACTGTACCACCACCCGAAATATCCTTGATCCCATAGGGTCCTAGCCAATGCATCTGAAAGTTCCCAGGAAATTTTTTGAACTTGTTTTCATACATCAAGACCAAATCTCCATTCTTAAAAGTGTATTGCTTAATGTGGCGATTATGCCACACCTTTTCCCTAACATTTTTCACCTGTTGATGAAAACCAACCAAAAAGAGGTCCTCCTCCAATGCAAGTAGCTACACTAAGCGTTCCTCCATGAAGTCATGATCTTCCATCTTAGTTACCATTGTGATCCTTAGGCGGGGCACAATATACTCCATTTGCATCACTGCTTCTTGTCCATATACTAGTATAAACAGTGTTTTCCCTGTCAATTTGTTACAAGTTGCCCTATATTCCCATATAACCACTAGTATGCACACATCCCAGTCATTCCTATTAACATTTTAGATCTTTGTTAAGGCATTATCCAATATATTTTTTAAAAGCTTCGACAGTTCCATTCGCATGGGCATGATATGGTGTATTCTTTTGATGGTGCACTTGGAATTCTTTTTCCAACACCTTAGTTGTTTCATTCAAAAAGTGTGAACCTCGGTCACTCATCAGCATCTTCGGGCATCCAAACTGTGACATAATATATTCAAATATAAACTTTGTAGCAATTTTCACTTTGTAATCCTTCACGCATTGTGCCTCAACCCATCTAGTCAAATGATTTGTCGTAGGGATAATATAACGTGCCCCCGTCTTCTTCCCTGGTGGATTAATTCATCCAATGAAGTCAATTGTCCATTTATCAAATTCTTGCATTGTGACCTATGGAGTTAAGGGAAATTCGTCTCGTTGTGATGGTCTTCCAGTCCTGTGACACACATCACATGCACTACAGTATTCCTTAGAATCTCTATGTACCGTAGGCCACCATAGTCCTACTCAAAGAATATTCTTCGCAGTTTCCTTACCTGCATAGTGTCCTCTTGTGACACCACCATGCATTTCAGCCATAATACTGTGTCCTTCATACTCAGGTACATATTGGTGCAGAACTTCATCGGATCCCATATTATATAAGTGTCCTGCAATCATTGAAAAATCTGCAGCCCTGACTACTAGCTCCTTCTTTTGTTGCATTGTGTATCCTTCACAAGCTACACCAACATACAAAAACTAAATAATTTCTGTAAAATGTTCATCAACAACTCTGACAGCGAAGAGTTGCGCGTGAGGTAATTCTTCATCAATATTAGTGGGATCTTTGCCTTTTTCGATCCTAGAGAGGTGATCAGGTCCATCGTTCTACCTCCCTAGCTTAATGATCACTTCAATATCATACTCCTAGAAGAGAAGAAACCATCTACAAATATTCCCCCCAAACAGAGGCTTATTGGCTAGGTATTTCAATTCAAAATTATCTGTGTACATTTTAAAGTGCACAACTAACAAATAATGTCTAAATTTTTGTAGTTCATATACCATGGCCAATCCTTTTCGTTCTATGGTTGAATAGTTTCGCTCCACCATAGATATTTTCATATTTGAAAAGGCAATCATATGGTCAATATCTCCTTCACCTGGTTGAGTTAAAATAGCTCCCAATGCTATACAAGATGCATCCACATGCACATGAAATTATTTTTCCCAATTCAGGAATACTAGGATTGGCATAGTAACCATCATCTCCTTAAGAGCATCCAAGCTCTTCTAATAGTCACCATCCCAAAAAAATGTAGCATCCTTCTTCAAAAAATTCTCCATTGGCGCGGTGATCTACTCATATTCCTTTATAAACTTCCTGTAATACTCTCTATGACCCAATGTTGCACATAGCTTCTTTACATTCTTGGGTCAATCCAAATTGATAATTACAATGATACTGGAAAGGTCTACCATCAATCCCTACTTACATATGACATGTCCCAACAGTATTCCATAAGGTGCACATAATATAATTTTCTTCAAATTCAAGGAAATCTGGTACTTCCTGCATGTATCCAACATTAGGCTTAGACTAGAAACATGTTTCTTAACTAGCCAAAATACTATCGAATCGTCAAAGTAGGCCTCCAGAAACTTGTTAATAAATTTCTTGAATGTTGCGACTACCACCCTTGAAAATATTGCAGGAGAAATTTTTAGTCCGAAGGGCATAACTGTATATTGGAATGAACCCCACTCCGTAGTTAAGGTAGTCTTGATTCTATCCTCCGACACAATCTTAACTTGGTGATATCTCGAAAATCCATGTGTGAACGAATAAGCCTCTTGTCCACCAACGTTTTCTTGGACTTCATCTGTGAAAGGCATAGGAAAGGGGTCATGCACGCATGCATCATTTAACTTCTGTAGATCTACGTAGATCCTTATATCAACCTTTGTTTTCTTTTCCTAGACCACCACCAGACTGACCCATTCTAACTCTTCTGCTGGCTCAATTATACCTTCTTTGAGCATCTTATCCAGCTCTTCTGTTACCTTTCCCTTGTACTTGGGGTTCATTCAATATGGGTGTTACTTAACTAGCTTCACATCTGGCTTTAAATTGATCTTTATCATACCCAAATCACCTAGTATACACTTTAATTCAGAGAAATTTGTTAGAAATAAATCTTGATATTCGAGTGATAATTCAACAACCTTGCCTACTATGTCTTCATCCCAATAGTCACCCATATGGGTAAAATTTTCTTCTTCTTTTGAGCCAATATTTACTTGTTTTTTCTATACTGGCTATGATATAGCAGGGATCTCTACATCAGGTACTGAAAGTTTGTGCAGTCCCTCTGACTCAGGAATATTGACATTTTACGGATCCTCATCACCTTCTTCTATAGTAACTGTGGAGTACTAAAGAAGGTATGTTTTTGGTAATTACTTCAGCATATTTTTATTAGAACTTACAAACCTTTTGCATCATGAACTCAGAAAACGATCAGGAATTATAATAAAACATGTGAGATTAATACGTAGGATGAAAACACTAACAATTGTCATTTCCTTATGCAGGAGGAAGGAAAAACGAGAAGTTGACGTTCCAAGGGAAAGGACAAGGACAGGTTAACCGCTGTCCCTTTGATGGGAGACCGTATGCAAACAAGGCAAAACAAATGAAAGCGAATCAGCCCTGGAAAGGAAGTGGAGATATCGGCTCGGCGCGGGAAAGAAAAGAAATGAATGAGGACTAACATTTCGGGGAATCCCTTAGGATCCTTGATCCTAAGGGATCACTATGTTATCTATTTCTGCACTTAGATATCTCCGCCTTCACCCTTATAAAAGGGGCAGCATTGTTAGCTCGGGGGGAGATGTTGTTATGTTTTATTTAATTTTCTTTAAGATTAAAACTTTGATCATCGAGTCTCGTTAAGAATTGATCTATTGTAATTTCACTTTATGCATTAATACAAACTTGGTTAATATTTCATCTTTGAGTCTGGAATAACTTCAAGCGGTGTACCCCTGAAGGCTAAGGGCCCGGCCCTAGAGGACACTTGCTCCTGTACCATTATGTTTGGTTTATGCGTGGTTTGCTTATCGACATTATTTGGTAATCTGATGTGTTTTGTAAGTTTACATCACATGCTCTGTTATGTTTAATTTATTAAGGTTTCTAAAGACAGAACTATTGTATTGACTCTGTGTCATATCACTGTTCCTTTAGGTGTTGATATAATACTACTAGTCTTTACAGAATATTGTTGCTATTTAATTATAGAGCCTTTGTGTTGTGCACTTGTTCATTAACATTACGGAATTCATCATGGAAGTTATGTTCTTTGCGATTGTTGGATCTATAAACAATGTTGTTCTATTTTGAAATGCAGTCGTACTCTTTCTAATTGAGAGTGATAACTGGATCATATTACTATTCAAGTGTGCCATGTGTATATATGGTTTTCAAGCGCTGTTCTATAATTCATCCTTAATCAGTTTTGTTCCATTTTGGTGTGTTATTCAATCCGCCTTTAAGAGTGAAGGATTGCCGTTTGATTCCTATATATTACAATTAGTGCATTCGATCTTATAGATTAAGGTGTTACTGCTTGTTAGACTTAGTTACTGTTCAATTTCTTAACTGTTGTTCCATTTCAGATTTTCTGTTCTATTTCTTAACTGCTGTTCCATTTCAGATTTGTTGTTCTATTTCTTAATTGTTGTTCCATTTCTTATCTGTCGTTTCATTTCTTGTTATTTGTTATCTTAGTGTGAAGAATGATCTCACGTTGTAGTGAGCATCGACATCTATTGTCCAGCTCCCAAATCCATGATCTGTTCTTGGTTTCCTTTTCCATCAGTTAACAAAGGGATGGGTTATTGCTACCGAACCCTTGACTAATAAATTGTTTAGTTTTTTGAATGTGTGGTTTAATCTTTTGAAGTAGTTAACTGTAAACAAGCATCCATTTACTCTTGTATTTTCAAACACTGTGCTACTAGCATTACTCTGGCAAATGATAGCCTTAGACTGAGACACTCTTTGAAATAACAAAATGTTCCCGAATTGACATATTAATGTGAGGTAATTAGAGGTGAAAGAGACCATTTTTATAGCTCCACATTTTGGCGCCATTGCCGGGGAAAGAGTGTAGCCATTTGTTCTTTTTTTCAAAGTAGTGTACGAACCTGTTAGGGAAGAATTAGGTTTTTAAAATGGAAGGTAAGAACCTACGTGTGGAGCATGTAAAAGCCCCACTCCTATGTGCGCTTTCCTGTAGATTTGCTGTTGTTTTGTTTGGATAGAATCTAGTAGTTAATTTGTGTGCATGACTAAGCAGAAAAAGCCAAAAAAGAATTCCAAACCTCTACCCAAGCTAGAAAAAGCTAAGGGACCAGTGACCCTTGGCCAACCAACCTTCATAGATGAAACCTTCAAGAAAGCAGAATCTCAGCCCTCAGTAGGACCCAGGAAAGTTATTTCTAAATAGCCTACTAGTTCCCTTCAGGCCACAAGATCACCATCTGTAGCCTTTGTTGAGGTGCATAGTCAATCTGAAGAGCAGGAATTTCAAGAAATTGAAAATTCTACTCCAGAACTATTGCAAGAAGGGAATTTCAGTAATCTTTGTGAAGGAGGAGGAGAGATAGGGGAAACCGAGGAACTGAGATCTCCTCTTGAGATAACTCAGCCATTGAACAGCCCAGACAAGGGAAGTGCTGCAAAAATCATTTTTGAAGAAACTCAGTCTCGTCAAACATTAGGCGCCCTCATTATCCCAGATAGAGGGAGTGCTATTAAAACAATTCCTATTAAAGCCATTCCCCTTCAACCTAGGAGTACCCTCTTAGATATCCCAGAAGGTTATTGGCATATATTTGACCAAATGGCTCAAAACCAGCCAAACACCCAAACCTCTACATTACAATACCCCATAGTGGATTTTGCAGCAAATGCGCCTATGAAAGCAATCCCTCTTCAGCATACCCCTACATTCCACGGTCTTACTTCAGAAGACCCGGATGCATTTTTATTTGAATTCGATGTACTGTGTAGGGGATATGATTACAACACTGACCCCCAAAAACTGAAACTATTTCCCTCTACACTAAAAGGGGCTGCTTTAAGATGGTTTATGGGATTAGGTGGCGGGCTTATAAATAACTAGGATCAAATGAAAGAATCTTTTCTAAAAAATATCAGGACTATTGCAGGTCTAGAGAACTGAAGGACAAAATATTCCAGATGATAGCTAGACCAAACGAAACATTAGAGGAGTATGTGGAATGTTTTCAGTATAATCTACAAAGATCTCCTTATGCATCACTGCCTTTACTTGATAATGTGTTAAAAACAACATTAATAAGGGGCATGAAGGCACAATGGATTGAAACATTAAACATTATGGGGAAAGGAGATATTTATCAAGAAAGTTTTGCTGACATTATTGATTTATGTATCAAGAGCTCGAGAGGCAGCACAAGATTAAAACCGGCAGAACATGATCGGTTTGTAAGAGATAATAAAATTTCGACAGAAGGAGTAACGCGTGTGGAAATTGGAAATTTATTGGAAAATTTTAAAATTGATATACTAGGGACACTAACTACACAACTTGATATTATGCAGGCTAGACAGAAGCAAATGGAGGCAGAACAAAATTTGGCAATGTTTTGTCCCCGATGTAGGAAAAAGCATAGCCATAAGGAGTGTCCACTGGATGCAGTCCAAACATGTGCCATCTGCACAAAATATCACCTTACGGAGAGCTGTCCCTCACTTCCTAGATTGAAAGCAGTATATAACGAAGCAGAAGAAGAGCTAGAATTGGTGCATTTCCTCAACTAGCACCGTCAGTGGTAGCAACGACAATCTGGTATGTTTCCAAACCCAACTTCTTCTTTTCAGCCTCCACAGTATAATGCTCAACAATATAATATGTGGCAAAGTCAATTTCAATCCCCGTTTCCAAATTGGTCACCACAGTCGTTTCCTTCCTCAACCCCATGGCTGAATCAGGCAAGCCAACCTGGTTGGCCGAATCTTCTTTATACCCCACCATATTGTCAAAGTAATGCATACCCACCACAATGGACTCCCCCTACTTCACAAAGTTCAACCTGGCAGTGACCAATGCATCAGCCAGTAGGAACCATTCCGCTCCCTCAACCTACATTGCCAGCCTTACAACAAAATCCCCAGTGTAATCAGAGACCACAACTCCCAGCCCAACCCAACCCCAATCCAAATAACAGACTGATCCAATATATCCAAATCATAGAAACACCAGAAATAGGAGCTGATCTGAGGGAGTGTAATGATCTTCAGTTAAGATGTGGGCGTATTATTGAAACAAAGGGAGATAAGACAGTTCACGTTGAAAATTAGTTACCTAGAGAACATCTGTCACAAGAAGAGGATGTGAATAAACAACAAACTCATAATCAAGCAACCACATCCTCCCCCATTCCCAGAATGATTAGTCATACCCTGACCTATATAATATCTTGATTTTGACATTCGGGGAGAATTACAAAATTTGTACATAAAAATTCCATTCCTCCAAGCCATTCAAGACATCCCGATATACGCAAAAACTATCAAAGAATTGTGCATAAAGAAACCAAGGAGGAATATAACAAATAATCCAAGAGTCCAAGTAGTCGGCACTCTATCTAACTTATTATCAGGAAAAGAAACACCCATTAAATACGAAGACCCAGGAAATCCAATAGTAACTGTCCAAATTTATGGTCAGACCCATTCCAATGCCTTAGTTGATCTAGGAGCTGCAATCAATATCTTAACAACCACTACTTGCCAAAAGCTAGGCATTATATCTGTAGAACCCACCTCTACCTTGCTAGAATTGGTTGATCGATCTGTGGTTAGGCCAGAGGACACACTACATGATGTCATGGTCTCTGTTGACTCCTGGGAATATCCAATCGATTTTCTGATAATAAATCCCAAAACCTGACTTGATGGACATCCATTGATTTTAGGTAGACCTTGGCTTGCCACTGCCGATGCCTATATTGGCTGTCGGCAAGGAAATATGATCATAACCAGAGGAGTAGATATCAAGAACTTAGTTCTATATCCTCCAACGCAGCCAAGTGTCACAATAGTCAAAACTAATAGGCACCCTGTATCATACCTTACTGATAACATTAGATCTCCATTGACTATACAAGAGGCACTTGATTTCAAAGACCAAACAGTAGATGATGCCATTAATAATTTCATTAGTCAAACTAAACTCACATCCCACACACAATATCACATGATAAAAGCAACATTTGATAGTGAATTAGAAGAAGATCCTCTTAAAGATACACATGATCATACAATACCTGTTATCTCAGTTGCAAATAGTAAAATTGTGGAAATTGAACTGGGAAAAACCTTAAACATCAATGCCAACCTCACATCCGATCAAGAAATGAAGCTCATCCATGTATTGAAGAAATATAAAGAAGCATTTGCATGGGACTACCCTGATATGAAATGAATTGGCCCCCAGTTATGTACACAGCACATTTACATAGAAAAAGACGCGAGACCTGTTCGTCAGCCTCAGAGGAGACTAAATCCTCATCTAAAAGATGTGGTAAAAGTTGAACTTCAAAAAATTTTAGATGTCAATTTTATCTACCCTATCTCTAATAGTAAATGGGTTTCTCTGCTTGTGGTGGTACCAAAAAAGAATGGGAAATGGAGAATCTGTGTGGACTAAAGGGAGCTAAATAAAGCAACACAAAAGACCACTTCCCTCTCCCATTCATCGATCAAGTATTAGACACTTTGGCAAGAAATAAATTATTTTCTTTCCTGGATGGCTTCAGTGGATACAATTAGATTTAGATTGCCCCTGAAGACCAAGACAAAACTACTTTTACTTGTCCTTGGGGAACATTTGCCTACCGAGTTTTACCTTTTGGCTTATGCAATGCTCCTGCCACATTCCAAAGGGCTATCCTTAGCATTTTTGGATACTTAATAAATGAAGGACTTGAAGTATACATGGATGAATTTACACCATACGGAGATGATTTCGATCTAGCACTGGATACACTAGAAAAAGTCCTACAAAGTTTCATTGCTACCAGGCTTTGTTTAAGCCATGAAAAATGTTATATGATGATAACGGAAGGACTTATCCTAGGAAATTATATTTCAGTAGCTGGCATTCAGGTAGACCCAGCCAAAATCCAAATACTTTTGCTTATTCCCACTCCTACCACTCAAATGGAGGTACGCAGTTTTCTTGGATTTTCTGGTTATTACAGGAGGTTTATAGAACATTATTCACATATTGCTACACCTTTGTATGCACTAACTAGTAATGTTGATTTTCTTTGGACAGAAAAATGTGACCATGCTTTCAAGGATCTAAAGAAGCTCGTACCCATAGCCCCAGTCCTTCAAGGACCAAATTGGGATTTTCCATTTCAGATATCATTTGATGCCTCCGATAATGCCACTGGAGCAGTCCTTAGGCAGGAAGAGGATAAATACCATATGCAATTTATTGCATCAGCAAAAATTTATCCCCTGTTGAATTAAACTACACTGTTACTGAAAAAGAATTTCTAGCCGTAATACATGCTATCAATAAGTTCAGACATTACATTACTGGATATCTTGTTATCTTGCACATAGATCATTTTGCCATAAAATATTTAGCAAACAAGCCTATCACAAATGGCAGAATAACTAGATGGCTGATTTTATTGCAGGAATTTGATATTACAATCAAGGATCAACCTGGAAAAGAAAATCCTGTAGCCGATTTTCTCTCAAGAATGCCAAAGCCAATTGATGCAGCAGCAGTTGAAGATCAATTCGAGCATCTATTTCTATGGCTGTTCAAACACCCTGGTATGCTGATCTTGCCAATTACCTAGCAGTAGGTAAACTACCAAAGCATCTAACCCCTAATCAGCGAAAACAGATTGTTCAGCGGAGTACTCAATTTTCTTGGATTGGGGGCTATTTGTTCCACAGAGGGGCAGACATGCATATCAGGAGATGTGTTCGAGAAGTTGAAATCTTTGACATTTTAAAAGCCTGCCATGATAGACCATGTGGTGGAAATTTCGCCGATCGTAGAACTGGACATAAAGTGTTGCAAATAGGGTATTACTGGCTCACGATTTTCAAAGATGCAAAGAAATTTGTCCAAGCCTGTGACAGTTTCCAGAAAGCAGGACGCCCTGGTTAGTCTAATGAGATGCCTCTAAAACCACAACTAGTTATCGAACCATTCGAGTGATGGGCTCTTGATTTCGTTGGACCAATTAACCCATCATCAAACCAGAAAACATATATTTTGGTGGCAACAGAATATGTCACCAAGTGGGTTGAAGTAGAGGCATTGCCAAGAGCTATAGAGGATTCTGTCATACAGTTCCTGTTCCATATATTTGTACGTTATGGCCTTCCAAGAGAGATAATTACAGATGGTGGACCACAGTTTGCTAGGAACAAAATAGCTATAACACTCAACAACTATCATGTCCAGCATAAAATCATTACTCCATACCACCACAGGCAAATGGGCAAGTAGAAAGCAGCAATAAAATAATAGAAGTAATCCTAATGAAAACCATTGTGTCACATAGACGTGATTGGGCTGCCAGACTACCTGAAGCACTGTGGGCTTATAGAACGACATGGACAAGTACCACTGGTTACTCACCTTATCAATTAATGTTTGGAAAACAACCCATTTTCCCCTTAGAATTCGAAATACAAACATTACAAACATCATAGGAAGTTGGCTTAGATCTAACCAAGGCACAGATTAATTGATTACAGCAGATCAATGAGCTGGACCAAGTTAGACTCTCTGCACTTCAAACCACTACCCTGATCCAGCAGCAGCGAGCTAAATGGCATGATGCTCTCATTAAAAATAAAGTCTTCCACGAAGGTGACTGTGCTCTTTTGTATGACTCCAGGTTTCAGGACATCCCCGGGAAACTCCAGACTCATTGGTTGGGACCATACGAAATCCAGAAGGTACATGATAATGGTACCCTTACTCTAATCACTATTGACGGTTCTGGATATGCCTTCAAGGCAAATGGCCACCGAGTTCGTGTTTATTGCAAACCACTCACTCGGGAGTCCTTCTGCCAGTAGCTACGCTGAGATTGATATGCAAATTTTGGGGGAGGGAGAGAAGTTTTCCTCACCTATAATTCATTAAGAAATGTATTTCTTTCCACAGTTTGTACATAATTTCTTTTCTTTTGTCGAATCATTTTTGTACATATTTTTGAATTAACATTTTGCCATTACTATTTTTTGCTATTATTTTTCTCAAAAGAACAACATTTTCTTCCGGTTGTTCCTTTTTCAAAAGAACAACCCCCTTTGGATCAGCCGTCATGTTGCCGTAATTTTGTTCTTTTTCTTTATTTCTGTGTTTTGTTGTTCCTTTTCCAAAGGAACAAATTTTTTTATTTCTGCTGTTCCTTTTCCAAAGGAACGACATTTGTGTGTTCTGTTGTTCCTTTTCCAAAGGAACATTGTTTTTTATTCTTGCTGTTCCTTTTCTAAAGGAACAACATTTTCGATTTCTGTTGTTCCTTTTCCAAAGGAACAACATTTGTGTGTTTTGTTGTTCCTTTTCCAAAGGAACAACATTTTTTATTTCTGTTGTTCCTTTTCCAAAGGAACGACATTTGTTTGCTTTGCTGTCCCTTTTACAAAGGAACGGCATTGGTGTGTTTTGTTGTTCATTTTCCAAAGGAACAACATATTCAATTTCTGTTGTTCCTTTTCCAAAGGAATGACATTGATGTGCTTTGTTGTTCCTTTTCCAAAGGAACAACGTTTTTGATTTATGCTATTCATTTTCCAAAGGAACATCATTTGTGTGTTTTTGTTGTTCCTTTTCCAAAAGGAACAACATTTTCGATTTCTTCTGTTCCTTTTCCAAAGGAACGAAATTTGTGTTTTCTGTTGTTCCTTTTCCACAGGAATAGCATTTGTGGTCTTTTGTTGTTCCTTTTTCCAAAAGGAACACCACTTGCATTCTTTTTCTCTCCCTTTGAAACAGCTCATTCCCCTTGCTATTCTAAATTAAAGATGCTTATTGTTCATGTTCTTTCAAGTCTTTTAGAATACAGCTATGCACTTATGCAATGGATACAAAATCACAACATACTGAAATCAGTGAATCATAAAAATCGCTATCTTTATAAGAAATTTCTCTAAATTGGTAAGAGGATAGAAGGAAGGACACACTTATTCATTATCTTTTATTGTCATTGTTCTACTGATTCTGCTCTGATGGGTTATATTTATCATGTTGGTCCCTTTTAATCCTCTTTGATTATTATTCAGGAATAAGAGCAAAGGGTTTATATATTCCTATTGAGATGTTAAGACTTCTTCCACCATTCCTACTCTTAAGGAGTATTGAACCACCCTTTGTGTATAAATAGGGAAAGTACTTTATGAAAAAGAAAGAAAAAAGAGAAAACATGACTTATAAGTTGTCAAATGTAGGATAGGGGGTCTCATCAAGAGCCAACCTACCATGATCATGAGGACGAAAGCGAAGTGGCATTCCCACTATGGCCACCACACCAGAGATATGGTCCAAAAGGTATATCAAATAAAGAACCCTTGGAACAGGAGGTCTCATCACGAGCCGGTCTACCCACCTTTCACTCCTTCCTCGTGAATGGCATTATGGCTAACTGGTCACCAAGCCAACATAATGGCCTACATTTTGACATCACACAACATTTCCTAAGCATACACAAAGGATCATGGTTCCATGGGTGAAATAAATAACTCTGCCACAGTTATGGACACCTGTCGATAGCAGAGCACTGTTAATGGTATTGAAGTCACATTATTTACACCAATAGGTAGTTATTAGCACCCTTCTGTTTCTTATGCCTTAGTAATCAATTATATATTATTTCCCAAACCATACAACACATGAATATATATTATCACCAATCATGACAGAACAATTGACAATGACTGCATGAGACTCTGTATCCACGGCAGATGTCCTATCTCCAGCCTCACATCATATCACCATAGTCTCTTACGTATTAAGCGACCCAACTCTACGCCTCGATTTCAGTAATTTTCTACTTTTGTAAACATGGCATATTTCCATACATTGTTCCTTAAGGACTCTATTTCAGAACGGGCGTCGCTCCTTTATTTGACGGCTGGGACAGCCTATCATATTGCGGGGAGAGGTTAACCTCATCATTCCCTGGATTACGTGTTAGCTCACTATTCGGGAAGCTATGTACTGGGGTATAGCACGGCTCAACGGTATACTATTTTTTATTTTTCTGCATGACTTGTTGTTCATACACCATTTCCATTGTATACTCTGCATCATTATATTTTGAGCTAGTCTTACGTCTGTCAACCTCTCTGTGTTTCAACAACGTGAATAGCTGCCATTCCATTGAGAGTTTACAGTGAAACCATAAACATGGGAGGAAGATCAATTCGGAGAGAACCGCAAGTGTTAACAATATCTGTTGCTGCCCAGGAAATCCTGGCAAGAGCAGGGTGGCTGACTTATCTCAACCGCTTACATGAATCCAATGAGACTGTAGCAATTGAATTCTTGCAGAACTTGCAAGAGGATCACTCTACAGTGAGGGGGAGACAATAGCAGTCACCGATGACATAATCGTAGAAGTCTCAAGACTACCAACCACTGGACCTGTATGGATGTTAAAGAAGGAGAGATTGCAGAAGATCGTAGAAATCTTCCAGGAGGAAGGCCAGAGCCTGACAATTAGAGGAAAGGGGGTTCTTCCAGCAACATTAAGAGATCCATGGGTGGAATTGGTGAAGACCATTCAAAGCTACATCACCTATGAAGGCAGAAAAGATGTGGTAAGACCACGACATCTTAAACTCTTAGCTGTACTAAAGCAAAAATGCTTTGTAAATTTACCTGAATTTTTGAATTCAGTACTTCATGACATTGCACGGAGCATAATAAAGGCACAACATGTAGAGTCAATTGTTAGTCATCATGGGTTGATTCAGTTAATAGTCAGCCATAGCCTTACCCAACATGAGAGTAGCTGGGAAGAGCTAATTGCCATGATAAATGGAGGATTGACCACACCATCCCCAAAATGTAAACATGCCACCAGTACACCTGAGCGTCCAGAAAAATGAAGGAAATTGGTCTGGCTAGCACGACTATGAGGGATGCTAGAGAAGCCACAAGAAAACACCAACCAACCGGTAGAGATATAAGATGAACAACCCCCACGATTAGAAGGGGAAGATGATGAGAAAGGAATGCAGGAAGAAGAGGAACGAGAAAAAGAAGAAGAAGCCGAGCAATCTAAAGAAGGAGAAAAAGAAGAAGAAGCCAAGAAATTTGAGCAGGAGGAGGAAATGGAACAACAGGAAGGTAGCCCATTGTAGGACCCATTGGGAGAAGATGAATTGGCCAAATTTTTGGTCAATATGGGTGAATATGGCCAACCTTCCAGTCCATCAGACCTCCATGCCAAAGAAAAACCTCAGGAGGAAAATGCACCTGAAGAATCACATGCAATGGAGGCAAAAGAAGAGAATCTCCCTGTTCATGATAAAAATATGATAGGAGATGCTGAACAAGAACAATCCGTTCCTAGCCAGAAGACACCAAAAGAAATTCCAGAGGAAACGGGGGCAGAAAAGGAGGTTGCCCAAGAAATAAAAGAACCAATTAGGGTTCTTGCCTCAGAACAACCAGAGCAGAGCAATGAAGAAACACCCCAGAGAGAAAATCAGGGAATTAGTCACAATCCAGGCCGCAATGAACAACTTGTTGTTCCTTCTAACGAAATTGCAGAAATTAGGGAATTGCGAAAGGAACAATAGAGATTACTGAATATAATAGTTTAGCTCCACCAGTAGATTAGGATTCTAAAAGCAAGGAAAAGGGTAAAAAGGACTTCGGGAAGGAAAAATGCAACCCCTCCAGCAAAACCCCTCAAGGCAAAGGGGCGGAGGACCAAAGTCCATCCTGCTGTTCAAAACCCTGTCGAAAGCCATGCTGCTATTCCAAATGATGCTAAGGAACAGACTATTGTTCCTTTTCCAAAGGAATAGCAATGGACTGATATCCACGTTAAGATAGAAATGGATGAGATGTTGACCCGCGATAAGGAAATTCAGACAGAGACACCACCTTCAGGAGTGATAAGAGTCATGAACTCAAAACAATGCAATAGGAAAATTCAGGTAAAACTCCCGGCCTCCACTGCCACATGGAAAAGAGATCTGAAAATGGTAACCCTACAAAAGGGTTTGAAGCAAGCTCAGCAAGCAGCAGAAAAGCTTAGAGAGCAAATGGTCCCTCAAGAAAAGTATGAAGAGCTACAACAGCAGCTTAGGAACATCAATCTATCCAAAAGCTAGGCCTTTGAAGGGTGGTGAAGGGAAGAAGAAAAAGTCGCGAAGGTAACTCGTAGGTTAGGTATAGTTATCAAGCAAATGGATACCTTATGTTCTTTATACAATGATGTCCTAGCATGTAGGGCCCCTGCTAAGAATTATGCTTTGTTTTTAATGGAACGATATTTGCAATTGAAAATAAAGGCTATTAAAGTAGGTGCTCCCATACAAATTAACACCATCGATGATTTTATAAATTGTTGTAAGCACTACGGGGTAAAAGTTCGAAGACTACTGTGTGAATTTTATTTACATAACCTTGTATTAGACCAGGAGACTGAGCTGAACCCTGGCCCTTTTGTTGGGGATATCCAATTACAGGAATTTATTTCATTTGGGGTTAATCAAATTAAATGGCTTAAAGCCTATAATTCTTTCCAAAGACAAGAAAACAGATTAGATTTGTGGATAAGAGCTGAGCCTAGGGATCCAGTACAGTTGTGGAGAAAACATAGAAACCTCACGAAGACTCCAGGTGTAATTGAAGCATTAGGACCCATGCATGAGGCAATCATTCGACAGGGATTAGAATACTTTTTCTCTATCAAAGACCGTGCCATTGATGTGGCTAAATTTTGGTATCAAATCTCTAATCCGAATATCCAGCTCAGGGAACCATTTAAGTATGAAAATTTTAAATTAGCTACCAACCACTTGCACCTCTATGGCAACGTCATTTTGAGAGCAGGGACATCCTGGTTAGGATATATGTTTCGGAGTCCAATTATTTGGCACCTTGCACCCTGATACCAAGCCCTGTATGAGATGCCTAAGGGTCAGACAGGCCATTTCTTTTAATACCTAGTTACGCATCATGGCTGTAGGCCTTCACATGAGATTCCATCTCCAACCTAATCACTCACTGCCTTACACGTCAACTACAATGTTTTCATGAGGGCATGAAAAAGGGTAAGCAGGGGGTGTGTGGAGTACTAAAGAAGGTATGTTTTTGGTAATTATTTCAGCATCTTTTTATTAGAACTTACAAACCTTTTGCATCATGAACTCGGAAAACGATAAGGAATTATAATAAAACATGTGAGATTAATATGCAAGACGAAAACACTAACAATTGTCATTTCCTTATGCAGGAAGAAGGAAAAACGAGAAGCTTCCGTTCCAAAGGAAAGGACAAGGACGGGTTAACTGTTGTCCCTTTGATGAGAGACCGTATGCAAACAAGGCAAAGCAAATCAAAGCAAATCAGCCCTGGAAAGGAAGTGGAGATATCAGCTCAGCGCAGGAAAGAAAAGAAATGACTGAGGACTAGCAGTTCGGCGAATCCCTCAGGATCCTTGATCCTGAGGGATCGTTGTTTTATCTATTTCTGCACTTAGATATCTCCGCCTTCACCCTTATAAAATGGGAAACACTGTTAGCTCGGGGGGGAGATGTTGTTATGTTTTATGTAATTTCCTTTAAGATCAAAACTTTGATCATCGAGTCTCGTTAAGAACTGATCTATTGTAATTTCACTTTATGCATTAATACAAACTTGGTTATTATTTCATCTTTGAGTCTGGAATAACTTCAAGGGGTGTACCCTTGGAGGCTAAGGGCCCGGCCCTGGAGGACACTTGCTCCTGTACCATTACGTTTGGTTTATGCGTGGTTTTCTTATCGACATTATTTGGTAATCTGATGTGTTTTGTAAGTTTACATCACATGCTCTGTTATGTTTAATTCATTAAGTTTTCTAAAGATATAACTGTTGTATTGAGTCTGCATCATATTGTTGTTCCTTTAGGTGTTGATATAATACTGCTAGTATTTACAGAATATTGTTGTTGTTTAATTACAGAGCCTTTGTGTTGTGCACTTGTTCATTAACATTACGGAATTCATCTTGGAAGTTATGTTCTTTGAGATTGTTGGATCTATAAACAATGTTGTTCTATTTTGAAATGCAATTGTACTCTTTCTAACTGAGAGTGATAACTGGATCATATTACTATTCAAGTGTTCCATGTGTATATATGGTTTTCAAGCGTTGTTCTATAATTCATCCTTAATCAGTGTTGTTCCATTTTGTTGTGTTATTCAATCTACCCTTAAGAGTGAAGGATTGTCGTTTGATTCCTGTAGATTACGATTAGTGCATTCGATCTAGTAGACTAAGGTGTTACTGCTTTTTAGACTTAGTTGCTGTTCAATTTCTTAACTGCTATTCCATTTCAGGTTTGTTTTTTTATTTCTTAAATGTTGTTCCATTTCATATTTTCTATTCTATTTCTTAATTGTTGTTCCATTTCTTATCTGCCATTTCATTTCTTGTTATTTGTTATCTTTGTGTGAAGAACGATCTCAGGCTATAGTGAGCATTGACATCTACTGTCCGGCTCCTAGATCCACGATCTATTCTCTGGTTTCCTTTTCCATCAGTTTACAAAGGGATGGGTTATTGCTACCGAACCCTTGACTGATAAATTGCTTAGCTTTATGAATGTGTGGTTTAATCTTTTGAGGTAGTTAGCTATAAATAAGCATCCGTTTACTCTTGTATTTTCAAACACTATGCTACTAGCATTACTCTGGCAAATGATAGCCTTAGACTGAGACACTCTTTGAAATAACAAAACGTTCCCGGATTGACATATTAATATGAGGTAATTAGAGGTGAAAGAGACCCTTTTTATAGCTCCACAGTAACATTGTAGAATTCCAAAGCATGTTGTAGCTATGCACTCCAGTTAGGTTGCATCTAAGTTATATTTCAGCCTTACTCTCCTAAAGCGCCCCTTCAATGCATTAAAACCTGTCTTCAAAGTTGAATGTCAACAGGAAACTCTCCTTCATTGCATCCCAATCAGCAGTCTCATGTCACAGCGCCATCTCAAAATACTAGTTCATTGGTATAACTTCTAAGGTATGAATAAATATATGTACCCACTCTAGTTGAGGTACTTCGCCCCAAGCCTTAGTCCATTCAGACATATGTTCATACGATTCATATTTACCTATGTACCTATGCTCTTCTAGCACGTCTCTTTGAAAATGGTTAATAAAAATATTGACATCATCTAGCCCATCATAATTTATATACCTTAGTTGATATATAGTGCAGAGACTTTGTAAGCCTATTGCATCATGGTGTAGAGACCTCATGTAACTGACTCTGCCAGTTTTTTTATTCTTGATCTGAGTCTCATTGGCATTAACTATCCTTCTCCCAACTGATCCTTCCATCTGTAGTGGGATTAATCTAGTCTTCATCTCATGCAGTGAGCTTATATATGTGATCAATGTCTTTGTCATCATATTCATTATGGACTAGCTCTATGTATCTCACACCTTCAGTTGGATCCAATGGAACAACCACTATAAGGTCATTCTTTTCAAACACCATACTTCGCTTCTTAAAATTAATAATAGAAATCATGTCGAAAGCCTAATCAATCCTAAGCAATGATGGGTATAGATTATTGTCATCTACTATTTCAACAACTTCAAAATCTATGAGCAGACTGGGTCCCTCAATATCTACAGTCACTCCATGCAGGTGAACCATCAGAATTATCTTTTGTTAGTTTTCCATGCATAGTTGGATTGGAAACCACTACAACTTACGTTTCCCCATATGTTCCCAAGTCTATTTTGGAAGTACATTAGCGTTAGCTCCTAAGCCTAGAATTATTTGTTCCATGTCAAAATCACCAATTTGTGTTGTCAACCACATCTCCCTCCCAATCCTCTTCTTGATTTGGTTCACATTATTCACTGCACGTTGTTCTAGTAATGTCTTGTCCTTGATAGCATATTTATATATCAGTTCTTGTAGCCCTTCAATTTCCTTCTAATCCCTCAGTAGATTCATGCATTTCTATAGAAACGATTTCAGTACTGTGGGATCAGAATCCTCCCTTGCAGTAATTTCTTTAGATTTCTCTTTTCATGGGACTATTTGTATCTGAGTTTTGGATGTAGAAGCACCTAAATCCATAAAATGTTTTCTTGCCTCCATAAATGTCTCCTTTTCTCTTTGTAAGTCAAATCTAACACTCTTCTTGCTAGCCCTATGAACCCATGTATTTGATACTGGTTTCTTTCCTTCTACCTTGTCTTCACCAGTGGCTATACTACTTCACGTGACTATATTTACACTAGGATTGCCTTCACATGGCTTGGATCGCATCATATGAATGTTTTGTGTAGGCTATTGGTTCTTCTTTTCCTGCATAATTTTTTTTAATAGAGGAAAATCTTCTTAACATGAACAAATTTCTTACAATATTGACAAGAAGGATGGGTTGGATTCTGACAGTCGCACACAGAATTTCCTGGCTCTCCACAGTTGTAGCAGATGATCTAGCCCTGACCTCTTCCAATGCCTCCTCCTCATCCTTTTCCTCATCCTTGGAATCCTCTGTGAGCCACAGGTGAGCCTTGATTGTTCTGTGTGCGGGTTTCAACCTGCATCCTACACATTGGGGTTCTCTCTATCATTAAGTCATAGCTTCAGAAATCTCTTTCATCATGGTCAACCAATTTACAAAATTTGAAAAATAGTTTCTTTGGTGAGTGTACAAATTGTTGCAACAAATAACAATTGTTTGTTAGATGTAGTCCTGACACTTGGAATATACTTCACTAGAAACTTGAACTAACACTTGATCTAGTAGGAGACTCTAGTTTTAGTGGGTTGGGACCTCCCGTAGCTATATAATCTTGGTACACAGGGAATTGGTCCTTATAATGGCTTACATCCTTGCACTTTGTGCACCAAACTTCAGGGCCTAATCCCGACTGAAACTCCTTTCCCTTCTTCAGATCTCGCAATTCAATATGTAGGCTTGTTAATTGTGATTGGATATGTTGGACTCCCATATTCATATCCTTGATTGGTGAAGACTCCAGATTCATTGTGATCTCTAATGCTTCAACCTAAGATCTGATCTTCGGTTGAGACAAAGGTAATCTCAAGTGTGGCAATAACAAAGCTATGTACCATTCCTAATATTGTTCGTCTAAAATATGAAGATTTAGATTGTCTCAATAAGCACTTCAACCTCTGATCTATATCCCACATAGACTCGTTAGTCATCTACTCCATCTCCTTTATTTCATTAACACATTGAGTTTCTGATTTTGGCTTTCTAAATTCTGTGTTCAACATAGTCTTTGTCTCAGCCAATGTAGCATTCAGATTGGTTGTACTATATTTGATATACCATGTAAGTTCTCTATCTTGTAGCATTGTAACCAATTGTTCTTTCTTCATGTCATCATCATTGATCTGCTACACCTTCCACATAGCTTCTGCTATGAAACAAAACTGATCAGGATCCTTTGATCCCTGACCCTTGAATACAAGAATTTTCATTGTATTTTCCATATTGAAGAATGAATGTGGAGATGTAGGTGTAGGTGTATGAGGTGGTGATGGAGTGGATGGATGCAGAATCCTAGAAGTGCCTTGACCTTCTATTTTTGGTGCAACTACAAGTGTGTTAGGGCTGGTCCTTTCCTCTCCATTGTTTGATTCACCCAATAATGGAATGTATGTGCCACCCTCAATATAATTGTCCAAATCGGCTCTGAATATGTTTTTGCTTTACGTAGATCTGATCTAAACTCTTTTCAACATAAATTCATAGGAATAACACCCTTTTCACACAATAGCATTTTTATCCAAGTTTTTAGCGATTTTAGGTACTTACCTCTCGAACCCTTAAATATTCAGCATTCAACTTCGCTATAAGATACAAATGTGTCAATTTCAAATTTAGTGATGAAATGGCCAAAAATACTATTGATCTAATAGTTGATAGCCCTTACAACCCTATAATCAGACTCTTCAAGACACTTGATCAGTTCAGGAGTCTACACAGTAGTACTGTTTTCTTTCTAGGTAGGTTCGTTGTCTGCTAACTTTAAAATCCAATCATGCAATTCATTAAATAATGATGCAAAAAATATGTCATGCTCTTCTGTGTAGATATATATTTGTAACCACCTTACTTTCGACTAGAATGTATTCTGATTTTCTTGAGCTGCAAAATCATGCAACTTCCAGTCTACCAACTTCTCGATTTCTTTCTTAGTTGGTATCCACGAATACCACATTGCACATCCCTCAGATAGATCCTTGTCCTGACAATGGAACCATTTATTGGCTTGAGGGGGCTTGGACCCAAGTTTAGAGTTAGTTGTGCTAACCAACAAAATCCTACATTACTAACCCTTTTGGCAACATTCTAATTAATGCAGACTACAGTCTCACCAGAGGTAGTATTCGGGGATGATAGAACCAAGTTTCTACATCCAAAAGGCTATGTCATGTAGCAAGAAGGCCTTTCTTAAGTCTAGGGCCTGATCTGACCTTCGGTAACCCTTATCTTCAAAATCACAGACTTAAAGAGATTTCTACTTAATTAGATCTATGAGCTTCACCTAAATGTTCTAACATGCACAAGTTATCATACAAAAGTAGGTATGGACCTTCACGATGCAATTAAAACAATATTACAGATAATCGAATCATAACTAAGCATAAACACAAAAACATATAAATATACAAAGAACACATGGAATTACTTCAAATATGATTTATTACTTCATATATTCAATGAACACACTTCTTTTGATCTATGCACACATCTGTAGGGGCCCGTAGATTCAGTTGCGAAATTGTCAAGGTCTCCGCGCAATTAGCTACAAGAGCCTTCCTCTTCGCCAAAATACAAAATTACAGACACAACAACCTCAAGATCTCATTCAAGAACTATCCATAGGTTGCCTAATGACTCCTAGATGACTTCCTTTTATATCTTTTACATTACATTACCATGGTCCACGAACCACGGGCGGAAATCAAAACAACCCATCCCTTTACAAAATAAGGGGCTTTGACCTGCCTAGAAGCCCCTTTGACTCTTAACATTCTACGTTATTCGTGCTCCGTTTCTCAAAATTTGGAGACTTTACAATATTACAAAATTGACTCAAAATTTATACCTTGGGGGCCTCATCCCAACATGTGAGAAGGTCTTCCTATGAAATGTGGCACTAAAAATATATTTTGTCTCCATAACTCATGATACTAGGTATTTTTGCATGGTCTTGGAGAGTTCACCTAAATTCTCTAATCCAATGCCCTAGCATGAGCTACTATTGGTGTATTACCTCAAAAAAGAAAAATTTCGATTGAATTTTAAGAAGCATTTGTTTTGGGCTATTATTTACTCAAAGGAAGAAACTTGCAACTGATATGGTGTGTAAAGACTCAATACCCAATCCTAAGGCATGGTATATGGAAATGCAATTTTTTTCTTTTTCATTTGATGATAGCTAGCTACAAAAGTGAAGATAGTGCTTTTCATTTTCAATATAAATATAACAATGTCACACATTATCAAGTTTCACTCCTGAAATTCCCTAAATTCGTAACATAAAATTGATTGAAAAAATAAGTCAAGAAGAAACATAAAAATATTTCAAACAAAAACCAAGCAAGAACACCAAGCACTCAAAAACCCAAACTTTCCTTTGAAAATAAATATCACCAAAACTAGTTTATTAAACGTGAACACAAAAAAGGAAGTCTAAGAAATTTTTAGAAATGTAGTTCAATGGAGATAATAAAGTTCATGCAACAAAAATAATCTATAAAGATGAGAAGACCAAACCCTAACTCAAGGACAAGACATAAGAAGTTGGAAAACAAAAGGTAATTTTTATGATCTATTCACATGAATATATCAAAAATAGAAAACCAAACTTGTTAGATATGATTTCATATAACCACAAGAGATAGAGAAAACTAGTGCCAATGAAGACAACCAAAATGGAGAAAAACAACCTTGGTGGAAAAACCAAAATTGCAAAGACAATATGATCCAATCCAAAATCAACTTTGTTGAAGTAGATATGAGTCAAATATTAACCTATATAGAAAATAGAGAATATATCTAAAATTTTAGAAAAATATTTGAGGGAAAGCCCCTTAAAAAATCAATTTTGAAGGAATATTGATCAAGTGCTCAGTGTTTAGCTTAAAAATAGAATTTCTCAGAATCGCTCGAAACCTGAACAATCACATCCGTCTCAGCGAAATGATCCCAACGTAACTCATTTCACTCAAAACTGAGTTTGTATGAGGAAGATATTGCATTCTATCTGCTTTGCTAAATAGTGGAATTTTGCAAAAAAAGGTGCAGTCACTGCATAATCAGAAGTCGGTACTATTGACATTGTAGGTCACGAGGCAGGTCAATGAGATGGTCAACATCCAATTGTGTTTCACCAAGTGTCATGTTTTTCTTGGTCTACAAGAGTGGTGACATGGCTCAATTTTATTATTTCAAGAATGGACCAATGAGGAGGGGACAAGTGGCAAGCCCGAATTCCACCATTTGTCCCTCCCCAAAGGACCAGTGGCAATTGACACACAGTGTACAATTTTGGGAAGATCGGCAAAGTCAAACCCATGACCTTACCCCAACAAATTCAATGACATACCGTTACACCGCCACCATGGTTCTTATTATACAATGGTCTCTACATATATTTAAAGTTTAATAGTTTGCGGGTTGGGGGTTAGGAGGGAGCCAACCCACAGGACATCCCCCTCTCATGTGAACACTCCATCTAGTGGCTACAGTTAATAGTTAACCAAAAACTACAACACCAACCATAACCACAAACTTTATGCCATCATATGTGACAACTATAGCAAAACCGCCAACATTTATGCTAACTAACTGTGTGATTAGCTCTAATTAATCCCGATTAACACCTAGTTAATAAGCACTTATCCATAATTAAACTGCAATTAAATTCGGCGGAGTTTTCGGCAGTCCCTCCAAATCCGAGTATTCCTCCAGTTTTAGTGGGACTAGTTGGAGTTCCTCTAGTTTTAGTAGAGGTTTACTAGGAGAAACAGTTTTGGTCATAACGTTTGCAAATTTTGACCAAATTGAGATTAGGAAAATGTGTTCGTAGATGATTTTGAGGTTCTTAGCACATTGAAGTATGTTTCAGGAGCAATAGAGCATTGTAAAATAACATATTTTTTTTCCATTTTGAGCTAATACAAAGGCCTAAGCCATGGAAGCTGGACCAAGGAGATGTAGCCTAGGAGGGGTGAACTCCTTAATCAAAACATTGTGTTAAGTGTTCATTTTTATGGTTTGTTGTATATTTAACTGTTTTTATTCGTTACTTGATTTTCATGATATTTTTCATATGAACTTAACATAAAACTTCATTACCTGTTTTCATTCACAATCACCATAAGGAAACCTATGCACATGAAGCAATTGATAAGAAAGTGTGTCTGATTCTGAAGTTAAAATTAGCACAAAAAAACTAACATTCAACAAAAGGTCAAGTTGGTATCAGGGTAAAGGTTATTTGCTTGATTTATTGAGTTTTATGCAGGTAGGGTTTTAATGGTTGCAAATTTGTGACTCTTACAAGGTTAAAGTTGCAAAGAGGAGAATGGAAACTATTGGTTGCAACTCCTAAGGTAATGCCTAGAAGAAGGAGAGCCACAAGGCCACAATCTCCACCCAAAGTTTCAATCCCAGCTTCACTTGAAACACCTCAAGTTTTACCCTTAATTGACATTGAGGAGGTACAAGTGTTACTAGAAGCTGAGCTTGAATCCAAAGCCGTCAAATCTAGAGCAAGAGAGACTAAAGGTCTCTCAGAAGAGGAAGCATTCAATAAAGTTTTCTATGACTTAAGTGACATGGTTAGAGTCCTTTATGAAGAAAGGAATACTAGATTGGCTGGAGAGAGTTATAAGCCTCCACATGGAGAGGGAAGATCAGGAGATAAAAATGATGAAAAGAAGGATTAAAAGGATAATGGAGGAAAGCCTCCTCCATCTCCCCATCTTCATCCTCCTCATCATCTTCACCATCCTCAACATCTCAAACAACGTCATCTTCAACTTCCACCACAAAATTTGTTCATACTCATTCAAAAACCCCAAAGGAAAAAACTCGCTGACTCAAATTGCACATTAAGTTTGAAATTCCCATGTACAATGGTGAGGTGAATGTAGAAAAGTTAGACAATTGGATTTGACAATTGGACATTTATTGCAGAATTCAGAACCTTCAAGAAGATGACATGAGGATCCAGTTGGCTTCACTAAGGCTAGAAGGAGCAACATTAGTATGGTGGGAAGAAAATACTCAAGAGGAAATGTGAATTCATGGTAAGATATCCATTTCTTCAGTTGAATTTGTTTCTGCAATTAAAATATAGTTTTATCCTTTAACCTATATGCAAAAATCCGTTATGAGTTGCAAAAATTTTAGGCAACTCAAGGGCCAAACAGTTCTAAACTATACCCAAGAGTCTAGAAAGATGGCTTTGTTCTTAGGAGTAAACTTGAATTCCCAAGATACACTGTTGAAATATATTGAGGGTTTACATTACTACTTAAAACATACTATCCTTATGTTCAATCCAAGCAATTTAGATGAGGTATGTGTGCAAGCCATGCAACTTGAATCAAGTGGAAAGAACATTCAGGAAGAGGGTAGTAAGAAGAAGGCATTCAAGGGTAAGGAGAAAGACAAGGGTGGAAAATGGAAGGGAAAGAAGAATGCAAGTGTGAAGAAAGAAGGGGAGAAAACTATCTGCCAACATTATTCCAAAGTTGGGCATGATGAAATCCATTGTTGGAAATTACATCCTGAACTAAGGCTGAAGAAACCAAACAATAAGGGAAAACAAAAGAAAACCGCTACCACGCAACATGATCTTGGATCAGATTCTGGTCATGAGACCAAGATTTCAGCCATGGTTACAAAAGGAAAAGAAGTTGTTTCAAGCACTAGTTCCTCACATAGTCAAAACAACACTCCAAATGAAGAATCAAGAATAGAATTGTAGCATGTAAGGGTAATTTCAAATCATACAAATATTGATGCATTATTTGGTAGTGGGTCACAATCAAACTTAATTTCAGAAGACCTAGTCAAAAAGCTTAACCTTGAAACTATACCTCATCATAAGCCATATCCCTTGGGTTGGATAGTCAATAATGCAAATTTACAGGTTACAAGGAAATGCTTATTTAGGTTTTCCATTACTGAAAAGTTCATTTATGAAGTTGAGTTAGATGTAGTTCCACTTGACATATAAAGAATCATTTTGGGAAGTCCTTATTTTTATGATAGGAAAGCAATATTTTATCGCCATGAAAACAAATACCTATTTCTCAAGGATGGGGTGGAGTATATTTTGAGAGCCCATCGCAAAAAGTTAAACATTTCTTTGGTTAATGCAGGGAAGATGAAGAGACTAGTAAATGCAAGTAAAAATTTTGTGGTTATCATGATTAAGAAAAAGAATGATAATGATTATGAATCTTTTGAAGGTTGTGATGAAAAATTAAAATCTGATTTGTTTGATGTGGTAATAAAGCATGGTGAGATGTTTTAGGAACCAAAGGTGTTACCTCCCAAGAGGGGAATTCAGCATGAGATACAACTACAACAAGATGTTCCACTTCCAAACATTGGCATGTATCTCATGTCGATTATGGAGAGCATGAAAATCAATAAGAAAATTCAAGAATTGATGAACAAAGGTATCTTACACCCATCTACTTCGCCATGTGGTTCACCCATTGTCTTGGTTTCAAAGAAGGTCGGGACTTGGTGAATGTCTGTGGATTTCTGTGCACTGAATAAAATAAAGGTAAAGAATCATTATCCACTCCCAAGAATTGATGATTTACTTGATCAATTGAGGTATGCAAAGTATTTCACTAAGCTAGACTTACGAAGTGGTTATCATGAAGTTAGAATAGTTGAAGAGGACATTTGGAAAGCCACATTTAAAGCTAAACAAGGATTTTTTGAGTGTCTTTTTATGCCTTTCGGTCTTACAAATGCTCTAGTGAGAGTTATGAATGATGTATTGAGACCATTTCTAGATGACTTTGTCATTGTTTACTTAGATGATATTCTCATATTCAAAAAATCTAGAGATGAACATGTCATGCATGTGAACAAATTACTTGATGTCTTGAGAGAAGAACAATTGTTTTTAAAGATGTCAAAGTGTGAATTTGGAAAGACTTCTTTAGTGTATTTGGGACACATCGTTGGAGGAGGTGAATTAAAGATATACCCCTCTAAGGTTGAGGTCATTCTGAATTGGCCCAAGCCCAATACAGTTATAGAGGTAAGAAGATTTCTAGGGGAAACAAAATATTAGAGGAAATTTATTGCTAATTTTTCTTCCATTGCAACTCCATTATATACATTTACCAGTGTCAAGAAAGTCTTCCATTGGGGAGATGTACAAGTAGAAAGAATTTTATTCTTTAAAGAAAAAGAATAGTTAAAAACAGGTATTGGCTCTTCTAGATCTTAGACAGCCATTTGAGATTCAAACAGATGCTAGTGATTACACCATAGGAGGAGTTTTTATGCAGCATGGTAGGCCCATTTCATTTCATTCTGAAATTTTTAATGGTTTTGTGGCTAACTATCCCACTTATGACAAAGAACTTTATGCATTGGTACATAGTGTCAAATTACTTGATGGGGAAGGAGACCATTATCCATACCAACCATCAACCTTTGCAGTACTTACAGTCACAGTAAAATTTGCAGCAATCACGATACTTCAGATGGATGGGTTTTCTAAAACAATTTCATTTGGTTGTCAAGTATAAAAAAGGAATATACAATAAGGTAGCTGATATGCTTTCTAAGCCTATTTCAAATTCATCTATTATACTCAAGCACAATTATATTTTACATGAAAGTTACATTGAGAAATATGCATATGATAATGAATTTCAAGATTTGTATGCAAGCTTGAGGCACAGAAACCAAATTCAAGAGTTATATTACCATGTACATAAAAGTTTGTTGTATCACTTGGGAAAGTTATGTATTCCATGGGGAGAAAGAAACAATATCATAAGGGAGGTGCACTCTTCACTGATTGATGGACACTTTGTTGTAGGAATGACAATAGTGAATCTCCAAATGTATTGTTATTGGCCACGCATGTTTGATCATGTATCTCGTTTCATTACAGGATGTTCTTTATGAGCAACAAGTAAGTCTAGCAATAGGAAACTAGGATTGTACACTCCACTTACGGTACCTTCACGTCCATGGGAGAGTATCTCAATGGATTTTGTAGGAGGTCTTCCATTATCAAGGAAAGGTCATGATTAATTGTATGTATTTGTAGACAGGTTCAACAATATGTGTATTTTAACACCATGTAAAAAGAAAATTATAGATGAACAAACAACTCATCTTTTCTTTCAAAATATTTGGGTTCATTTTGGTCTTCCTACTTCCATTGTAAGTTATCAAGGTTCTCCATTTCTTTGGAACTTTTGGTCACATTTGTGGGACATGATTGTTGGGAACGGGTCCCTTGGGGGTCAATTTTGGGGTTAAAAACCCACTTTTGGGGTAGAAGGCCAAAGTTTGTATAGAGAAATGTAAAGTCTCTGCATTTTGTGGTCATGGAGCGGGAGCATATCTAAAGTCAAAGGATTTTCCACCCTTAGTATAGATAGGTTGTGTCGGTTTTGGAGATCCACCCTTGGTCCACAGACCATGGGATTGTATAAAAAGGAGGTCTTAAGAGGATTCTAGGTCAGTAGGAGAAGAAAAAGTAAGTAAAGTAGAAGTATTGGATGAGTCTATAAAGAGCTAAGAGTGAGAGTCTTAGTGTAGAAAGAGGCTCTGTAGCTGAGTGCACAGAGGCCTAGGGTAGAAGTCTGCAGCTTAGTGCGTGGACCGCTGCAGCTATGTGCGTAGGGTAGATAGAGTCTATATTGGGAATCTGAATCATCAATAAAGACAAGTATTCTGAAATTACTGTGTACTTTCCATTTGTGTGTGCGTTATTTTACTTCTGTTATGAATGTTGTGATTATGCTATGTTGAATACTAGGGTTATGAATTAATACTATATTGATGCGTGAATCTATGTATTTCACTTTTTCATATGAACGCAAGTAAGAATATATGTTTACACGAAGATAACTGTAATGCATGTTAAAGTTAACCAATACTTAATCTAATCTGGGTAGACTCGGAAGTAAGACTACTTACAGATGTGCATAAGCACTTGATCTATCCATTTAGGACCTCTGAATGATTATTGGAGACTTTCACAGAGGCTCCAAGGACGAATAAGAGAAGTACATTGATAAGTCCTAAAGGGTTTATTGATCTACGTGAAGGTCTAAAAACCAATATCACAACCATCTCAGGGTGTGGAAACTTGGTTCTTGCATGCCCCCATACTGCTTTGGGTGAGACTTCAATCCACGCTCCACAGGTAAATGCTGAAAGGGTCAGTCGTGTAGAGATTTGCTTGGCTGCTTAATGTTGAGCCTGGGTCAGGGCCCATCAAGCCAACAAATGGTTCTGTTGCCAGGACTGGGATCTACATAATGAGATGTGTGATGTCGTATCATTGGAATTCAACTAAGAAAGAGATCGAAGGCTGGTTGGATAGAAATATCCACAAATTCACGGTGCAAAAGAATAGGAATCTATGATTAAAAAAAGAATAGTGGTTGGATAGATATCTGTAGACAGAATACAAAAAGTCTTCTTCCGCTCCTTCCCGGTTGAGTTACATGAGTGGATTGTGAAGTTGGTAGATGACCAAGGAAGGTGGAGACTTGAAAATTTGTTTGTTTGGACACCAGATTTAGTGTTGAGATTGGAAGCCTTTGAAGATAAGATCATGCACATTTTCGACCATTGGCTCAACCACATCATAGGAGGATTTGCAATAGAGTTCACGGTCGATACTTTTGCTAGTTACAACGAAGCAAAGTGCCGCTTCTTCAAAGGATAATGAGGTAAGAATTTGAAATCACTAAATACTTGGATTAAGATACTCTTGTGTGAAAATAGTGTCATGCAGTTACCTTGATGTTTGGAGCTACGCAAAGTGGAAGGTCTTTCAGGGATGGAGGAAGAAAAGGTCCTGGGTATAGCCCGCTGATCGAGCCTCCTTTGAGTGATGATGAAGGAGAAATGAAATCTTCTCCACTGAGCGTTGTTTAGCTAATAAGACAAGGGTTCTTATGAATACCTACATTTCCTCCATCCTCATCCCATCCATCCACACCGCTTCCATCCGCACCTCCACCACTCACCCCATCACCCACACCACTGCCACCTCCACCACTATTCAACATGGCGAACTCTGTAAAGTTACTTGTATTCAAGGGCACAGGGAATGAAGATCCGGACCAGTTTTGGTTTGCCATGAAGGCTATGTGAGAAGCTCAGGGTATCATGGATGACCAAATGAAGAAAGCCACACTAGTTAGTGCTTTTCGGGACCGCGCACTAACGTGGTACATTAAGTGCAATACTGATAACCCAATGTCCATGTTGGTAGATATCCAGGCTACGCTGAATAGAGAATTTAGTAGACCTAAGTCTCAAGAACAATCAATTGTGGGATTCAAGGAGATCATGATGAAGCCTGGGGAGATGCCCTAGGACTTGGATCAAATATTGAAGTGTATGATCCATGAAGCCAACATGAACCTAACTAATGGGTAGGACCATGAATGGTTCGTGGCCTCGATCCTGCCCCACCTAAGGTTACGCTATCACAACAAAAGATTGGGACCTAGGCAGAAGATATGGACACCAATGCAGGATGCTAATCTAGGGGTTTAGTAGATTCACGTGCAGTTGCAGAACCTTTGCCTCGAAATGTAAAGTCTAATGAAGGATGGAACAACTCGACTAGAGGCATGTGAAGAAGTTTGGTGCCTAAAATGCAAAGGTCAGGGGAATGACAAGGATAATTATCCAGTCTCTGTGAACTATGTTGCAGTAGGGGGACTAATGCCTCTATGGCTGGAGGCTATGGTAGGGCCAAGTGCAAGGCCTGTGCTACAGTGCGATATATGCCTGGTGGCTAGGAAATAGATGACCAAAAATTACCATTTGTTGCAGAAATTTGTATAGACACCACAATAACTCTTATACAATTTTTGTTAATCAGTAGGTCATGATGAGCGCAATCACTGTAGTTATGAATTAATATTGGACAGGACACCTACATACAGGGTGCAGATAGAAATGTGGCCTCCAAATTAAGGCGTTGGGGGAACACGAGGTGAGTATTAGGGGTGCGGCTGAGGCCGAGGTGGAGGGGGACATGGTAGAGGCCAAGGACAGCTGATTTGTTACCATTGTGGAGGCCCAGGATGCTATGCTAGAGACTGTTTGAATCTGACGTGACTATCATGCCACTATTTTACTCAGTTTGACCATGTGACTGAGGATTGCCCTATATTGCTAGATAAGATTCGTTAAAAGGGGGTACAACCTCTGTAGCCAACACAAAACCTCTATATGATGAGGGCTGAACCTCGTGAGCAAGACCCTAAGGTAAACATTATGTTGCGAAGCGGAACGACAACTAGGGAGGATAAAGGGAAGCAACCTAGAGAAGGTGAATGGGCCCGCAAAGCACTAGAAAAGGAGACTCGGTTTGATTTGGAGTGCACAAAAGAAACATTCATGGAAGAAAAGAAAAAATTCACTCAGGCATCTACCTCAGGAAGTCAGGAGAAACCATTTGAAGAAATGGATCCATCCATGATTACCATGTTCTTAGAGATCTGCATGAAACTACTCCACGATTTTAAGGCAGTGAAAGGCCTGCAAGAACTAATCAATCGGTGTGCTGGCAAGGACGAAACTACTGTTGAATTGTGTGTAGTAAGAAATATTGGCAAGCATAAGGCAACGATTGAGCGTGAGATGAGACTCACCACACAGATAGGGGAATATGAAATGGACCAAGTTATCTTGGATCTGGGGTTCGACGCGAATGTTTTTCCAAAACAAACATGGGATAGAATGGGGAGACCTGTGCTCCAGTGGTCTTCGATCTAATTAAGGATGGAGAATCAACAAAAAATTATCCCAATGGGGAGGCTACAGGGGTTAATAGTTGACATCGAAGGTGCAAATGCGCTAGCGGATTTTGAGGTAATAGAGATTGTGGATGATAGAAATCCCTACCCTATGCTCCTTGGAATCAATTGGGCCACTGACATGAACAAGTTAATCAACTAGAAGAAGCAAAATATGATATTTGAAAAGAAATTGCTCCGCATAGTGGTGCCACTAGATCCTGTAGAAGGACCGCACTATACAGAACCAGTCCATGATTATTAAAGTCATGACGAATTGGACCAGATTTACAAGATAATAGTGTGAGACCAGGATTGGGTAGATCCGATAGTAGACAAATGTATTGCATGGGACCACAAGAGCTCTTGCACATCAGATTCAAATGAAGAATTAGAGCACTAGCAGATTCGAATGCATGAAGTATCTACGTTGTGTTGTAATATGATGACCAAGTCATTGCGTTGTGTATCATTAGAGGCAAGGAATATGCCTCACAATCATGGGCTAACTGGTGTTGATCACTTTTTGGATGCATTTTAGAGACAAGTGTCAGAGAAGCATCGCTTACATGCCTTGGATTGGGCATTGCGCGCTACACTCGCATGATGGTGGGGTACGCACAACGATAATTTTGGTGATTGGTGCAACTATAGGAGGATGATGAGAATACATTTTGGACAGCCGGAAGTACAAATGAAAGACAAGTATGATGGAAGGCATGATCCACGTGATCACCTAGCCAAATGGACTGAGGCTTATGGAGCGGAGCCCAAGCCTGAATGGGTGCATTTGTTTTGTCATACCCTAGATGTCATACCAATCAATTGGTACTTGGAAATAAATCTCCACCATGGCATTGAATAATGGGACATCTTGTGCTAGGGGTTTATAATGGCATTCAACTTTGATGATGGGTTTGACTGTACTGACGCGGCGCTACAAGAGGTTAAAACAACAATCTTTAGGATATCGCAAGATCCTTTGGACCTGGTTCAACCTGATTGGACTACCCAGCTAAGCCACATGCTTGAATGTTATAACATGACCATTCAAGAAGAAGATGAGGATCCCAGAAAGATTAAAATTCTAGAAATTGAGGGTCACCGCGAGGTTGAAGGTTCGCAAATAGAGGATCTTGACATAACCTCATTGTTGAAAACTAGGCAGGTCAACATTGGCACAGAGGTGGAGCTGAAATTTGCAAAGATTGGGGACTATTGAGACAATGCAATAGTAGGCAAGGTCATTGGTGAGCACCAGTATTGCATCAATAATGTTGCAACTCCTAGGATCCCTACTTTACTCTTATCAACCTGCTAGTTTGTAACAAACTTGGAAGCGACGGTGTTGTATGCACAAGTACTAGTTCTTAATGCAGGTTGTCACTTGGTCAGCTGCCGCAAGATCACTAGGAGCTTAAGCCAACTTCTATGGATTCTAGAAGAAGCTCTATATGTGATGGAAGGAAAGAAAAATAGATGCTATTCCAATTTGCAAAAAGGAGAAAGATTGAAAGTTAAAGCAATCACCCTAAATAACCAACTAGCCCTACTTTTGCAAAAAGCACTAAGAAAACCATGAAAATAATAGAATTATCTCTTCAAAGAGGTAAACAACATATAACTAAGCTATTTTTGGAAGTAAATGAGCAAAAAACATCTTTTTGGATTTTTATATATTTTTATGTGAATTTGACATGCATGAAATTTATTTGTTTATGAATGTGGCAGCAAATAGGTGGCATTGGAGGGTGGTTTTGGGACTTTTCCCACACTCAGCCTTCAAAAGAAAGCCTACAGGAAAATATATAGGAGGACACAGGAAATCTACAGGAGGAAAAACAACATTCTACAGGAGGCCTACAAGAGGAGGCTGAGAGCAGTTTTCACTATTTTGAAGGTGTGAGAGTGAGTGTATAAGGTAGATGAAGGTTGGAAGGAAGTGTATGATGCCTAGGATCTACCAAGAATCATTAGGAGAGAGAAAGATGATTGGATTTGCTCAAGGAGAGAGGGAGAAATTCTATGGAAGATGCAGGAAACTAAGGCAAAATTGAGGGGAGACTTGGACAACCTATAGGGCATGGATCAGATGGAGAATGGAATGGATGATAGGCTAGTCTGCTGCTAGAAGATATATGTTATATAAGCAACTGACATTCAACCAATGAGACCAAGAAGCAATGAAATAAGTGCATCTAAAAAACCAGAGTTTTTGCAGCAAAGTAAACTATGATCTACGAAAGGAAATGCTGATAACCATTGCATGAATGAAAAGCATGAAAGAAGACTATTTCAACTAGGGAAATGAGCATGATGAAGAAGTTCTGAAGCAAAGAAAACTAGAATATGAACCAACTAGAAGGCTGCGAACACTATAAGTCCTATGAATGAGGAAAATTTGTGTTTTTGGGGCAGCAAGAGGGTCTTTGCCTCAAATCATGGTCCCAGGGGGAGGAAGAGAGGCCAAGGCACTATTGCTAGCCTTTTGGATATTTTCTTTATCACTGCTTAACCTGCTATAGAAAGCACAAATGGAAACAAACTACTGAATCATCAAAAGCAACCTATTCATAACCATCAAAGAAATGCATCTAACAACAACCTAATCTTCAAACTAAAATAAAACATACAAATACAAGTAAAGAGGAGCTTGGCTACTTGTATTGGGCCATAACCCAAGAGCTTCAGCCTTTTGAGGTAACTCAATGCTAACTCAAAAAAGATTCCATCTTTATTCTCAAAACAATAACAAGATTAAATGAAGCTACCAATAGCTTCCTTAAAATCAGGGAGGCTTGGCTCCCAAAACTCGAGATAATCATCAGTCATCCTCCACTTGCTCGGCTACCTGCTAATGCATGACTTGGCTACCTGTGCTCCGAACTAAATGAAGGGGAATTTGAAGTGAGGAGTAATAAATGAGGGGTATTCCCTCCTATAAGTCCTCTCCTTTGTCCACTTCGAGTTATTGCTGCCATTTGTCCGCTGGATCCTTGACTTTGACCACAAAATTCATCCATAATCTGCATTAAACAGATATTAGACCACATGGCATCATAACTAACTCAACTCACTCTATAAGTATAAATATAATTAGAAAATCATACAATAAGCTAAGAGAATGGTTGATTTGACTAGGTTAGGAGGTAAAATGAGCCCATATAATTACCCATTTATGACGTTCATCATCACCCCCTACTGAAAGTGTTGCTCATCCTCTGAGCAACTTAGTCCATCTCCTCATCTTTTATGGACCTGATGGCCTCCCTAGCATCCCATGCTTCTGATGTGGTCTCTTCTTCTTTATCATAGAATCATGCCTTCCTGTCTACCTCTTCCACTGTTGTTGCTCTTCTTCTTCTTTCCTGCCTTCTAGCATGCCTAGCAGCAGTGGGGGACTCAATTTGAGACCAATCCAATTGACCTTTAGCCTCTGCATGGAGCACTTATACATTGGCACTCTCCTTAATGCCTCTTTCATCCTCATTGGGAAATGATACTCCCTGATCTGCAGACTATGTGTTAAGGTGTTCCATCTCCTCATACATGCATGTACACAGTCATCCGCAAGTAACCTTTCCATATCCTCAAAATGTGTGATGGCTTGGCTTGATCACTTATGTATCTAGAGGAAATCTGAGGATTATGTGCAAGCAGGTTATGTGTGATGATCCGTGCCATGGGGTCTGATGGCTCAGCTCTGATCATTAAGGGCTCATTCTGTTCCTTTATCATCAACCTTCTTATTTCTGCTACCCTTAACTCTTCATGGTTCATCCATGAGGCCATGGCCATTAATTGCAGGTCCCCTAGCCTAGCATTGGGGTCCCACACATTCATGTTTGTGAGGGCCATGTTATGCAAACATAATTCTGCCATCTTTGCCTTATCTTCTGATGTGCTTGGGTCACACAGGTCCATAAACTGCCTGTAATCTTGGAAAGGCACTGTGCCTCTTTGTGCCAAAGTCTTTATCTGAAATTGCATCCATTGGTCCTTGAGATATAGGCCATAGGATTTTGTTGGTGTCCTACATTGCAATGCCTCCATGGACCAGCTGGCCATGCATTCCAGTTGGGTCTCTTCCTCTTGCAGTTGTCCTCTTAGCAATTCATTTTCAGTTTCAAGGTGACTTCTGGTGATTGCTTCCCTATGTCTGAAAACACTTAACTCTCTACCCATTTCTCTAAGTTTGTTCTCCATATGGCCAATATCCTTAAATCCCTTGGATTTAGCTATTTGCATCCACTTATGGGTCCTTATTCTTTCTTTCTCTAATTCAAAGAATAGTGGAATTGCAAATTTTTGTGAAATGATTCTTCCACCCTCAAGAAGATTGTAGTAAGAGCCAAGACTAGGTTGGGGATCAGGCTCTTGTGCCTCTGTTGTTTCCTCCTTTCCCTATGGCTATCCTTCTACCCTTTTTTAAAGTTTTTGGGTCTCCTGTAGTTTTGACAGGGTCTCCTGTAGAACAGTATGTGCCTCTTGTAGGACTATTTTTGAGTCCTGTAGTTCTACTTTTCCTTTCCATGTGGGAGATCTAGGAGTCCCCCTTTCATAAGTGATAGGTGCCTTGGAAGGGGATTATTTTCCTTGGGAAGAGGGTGAATCTTCAATAATAATTGGTGCCTTAGAAGAAGGCTGGGGTTTCCCTGTTTTGATCCTTGTACTCTTCCTAGCTCTGAAATACATTGAGCTCTACCTCTTCTTCTTCTGTTTTGGCTTAATTGGTGTGCTAAGGGTAGTGAGAGCAGCTACTACCTCTCTTTCTAGGGTCTCAGGGGACACTTTGTCTTTTCTACCCATTTTTCTCCTCCTTCTGTCTCTTTCTCTATCTTTGTTTGCTCTATTTCTCCCTTCTCTGTTTCTTTAGCTTTCTCCTCCTCTCTTTTGGTTTCTTCCGTCTTCCCTTCTTGTTCCTCTAAATCACCAGTTTCTTCATCTTCTCCCCCTTGCTGATCTTCCTCCTCACTACTAGTAGGGCTAATATCATAAGTCAAGGTATTTAAGTCATCTTTAACAGTCATGTTTAAGAAGATTTCCCATGTTATAGGGAGTGTAAATGTATGAAGGGCTTCTTCCACCAAAATTTTGATTAACCCATCATGAGCTAGATGCTCTGGATTTCCTACTTTTACTTTAGTACTAGAGTGAATGAGGGACTGTAGGAGGAAGTAGGGGATGCTGAGCTTCTGAGGGGCTGGAGTGTTCATGCCATACCTTAATTCATGCATGATTCTAAAGTGGTAACCATAGACAATGTTGTACCTCCCCTCATAGGAAATATACTTGATTATTTGATAACTAACATGATCCCAAGGATATGGTATGCTAGCCCTTCTTATGCCATTTTAATATTCTACAGAGGTTTCATTGTTTTGGAAGAAGTTTTTCTTGGTAGCCTGGCCAATTGGTTTTTCATCCTTACTCCAAGGCAACCCAAGAGGAAGGGTAGTGACCCTACAGATAAATTCAGGGGTTATCTCCATGGAAAGGCCTCTAAAGGTGACAGTGGCATCTGTTCTGGTGTGAGGTACCAAAGAGTGGGAAAATTCTTGAGCAATTTCCTCATGAAACCCTCAGAATTTCTCAAAAAAGTTCATTCAATTGGCTCTTGTGAATATGGCCAATACTTGGGGATGTGCATGGATCCTAGAGTAGTTGGTGGGATCCTTCCTCATAAAACCTCCTATCATTTTGTTTATGCTTCCTTGTAAAACCAAATATGGAAATGCAGAGAACAATTTTTGAAGAAAAACAGAGAGACAGAGAGACTGTGTTTTTTTTTTAAGAAATAGCAGCAGTTTTTTTATGAATTTCCTCACCCAAAGGTTTTATTTCCTCCTCAAAATTAAACCATTGCTTGCATATTTTGATATTCAATGGAGGTATGGCAAGAACCTACCTATTCAGCCCGAGAATTGTGCTAAAACTCGCGTTTTTCCTCTCCAAAACAGCTCACTGGCCCTCCTGTAGAAGACTGTTAGCCCTCCTGTAGAATTCCTATAGTTTCTCCTGTAGAACCTGTAAGTGCTCCTGTAGAAAACCCTGAGAGCAGGGATATGGGAGAGAATAATGGAGAACAATGGTTTTGAGGCTGTGGGGGCACGAGAAGGTTACAGGAGCAGATTTTTGAGGAGAGAATGAACAAAAAGGTGGTGAGAGTGCTCAGGGAGGAGTACTTATTGATTTTTATGGATATTTCCAGTGATGGAGGGTGAGCTGGCCAAGTGTACGTTGGCCATATTTGGACCATTGGTCCCCACCTGCCTTGTCATCATGGCCATTTCCTTGTAATCATCCCTCATGATTGCATCAGAGTGCACACCGTCTCCACTACTTATCCTTGACATCTCTCTTGACTTGACTATGCGCACATGTGGGTGACATCTTCAGATGAGTGGATTCAATTAGATTAAGGTGGCCAAGTTAACTGGCCACCTTTCCCTCATTCAAACTCAACCATCTTGTTGTTGCTGCATGCCTTCTAATTACATATATGCAAACAGAGGAGTGGGTTAGTTACCTACCTGTGATCCAAATGCATTCGTTGTGAGGTGTTGTGCTCTCTTTCTTTACTGCATGCCTTTGGTTCCATTGATGCACGTTGTCTGCTTGCTGATATGTGGTTGTGCTTTGTGTAGTTTCCTCTCTAGCTGGATATAATCTTCAGGTGTCTTCTTCAACCTTCATATTTGCACCTTTTTGCTGCTATTACTGGATTTTAATGGGATCAACTGCTACAGGAATTCCTACTCGAGCTCATGTAGCTATTTCTCCCTTTGAAATTTCAGCTTCTTTCTATGCTTAAAGCTATGAGGATGTTGTTAGAGATGTAGATAGATATGGAGAGGTAATGGGTAGACTTCAGGTGAGGTGAATGGTGTTGTTCCTTTTCTCATTTTTTATTTTTTCTTTTCTTTTTCCTAAAAACTGTTTTTTTTGTGTTTTTCTTGGGTAGGAAGAAGAATGATGCTTGGGATGTGATGCAGGCTTGGAAATGATGGCAAGGAGGTTTGAAGACTACAGGAATATTTATAGACCTTTTATGGAGCTTTCCTGTTCCTCAAACTGCTTTTTATGTCCATTTCTAGCTCTCTGTAATTCCTATAGGAGCCTCCTGTAGAAAACACAGTTTTTGGAAAAGAAGCATAGTGAGGTGGAAAGAATGCTAAGAATGATGGAGAAAGGTGTGGGAAGGCAGGATAGGTGATGCTATTGGTTTCAAGGCTCCCTTAGCACCTTCTGTTGCTTCCTGTAGTCCTCTTGCAAACTTGCAATACAACTGGAAATTCATTTTCTTTCTCTTTCTTTTTTTTTTGAAAACAACTAGGGGACCTTAGGGAGGTTTTCACCCTAGTTGCCTGCCCTGGGCACCTCCAAGGGAGGTTTCCACCTAGGGATCTTATTTTTCGCTTCTCTTTTTTGACATCACTGGGCCACCTTAGAAGAGGTTTTCAACCCAATGATGGGAGTCAAGCACCTCACGGAGGTTTTCACTTGAGTCCTTATTTTTTTATTTTTTTCTTTTTCTTTAGTGAGTGGAGGAAGTGGAGGCTAGAACATGCTCCACTACCATCACTGTTTTATTCAAATCTTCAATGAAATATCGCTTGGAGAGGGGTTTCTTGTAAACTTTCAACCAGTGTCCATTTACAAGCATGGGGATGGCTTCATCATCAATGGTTCTGATCAAAACTGAACCATTGCCATTGCATTTCTCCACAGTGTAGGGTCCTAGCCATCTTGTCCTCATCTCGCCCTTGAAATATTTGTATCTTGATTCATAGAGTAGTGTCCAATCTCCCTCTTGAAATTGCTTCTCCTTGATGTTTTTTTCATGCCTTATCTTTCTCTGAAGCTGAACTACCTCTGTATGGAGAAGGGCGTACATTCGATGTTCATCCAATCCATTGAGCTAGAGTAATATTTCTTTTTGTGCATGGCTGGGGTCTAGGTCCAGCTGAGCTGCCATCATTAGAGTAGTGAATTCAAATTCTATTAACAACAAAGCCTTCTTCCCATAGACCAGCTCATAGGGTGTGAACCCTGTAGTGGTCTTCCAGGTTGTATTGTAGGCCCAAGTGGCCTCAACTAATCTATCTACCTAGTATTTCCTGTTGCTACTCACTACCTTAGTCAAGATTCCCTCGAATGCTCTGTTAGTGACCTCCACCTGCCCATTAGCTTGTGGATGGTAAGGGGTGGAAGTCCTGCGCTTGATTCTATGTTGTGTGAGCAGGTCTTCAATCAAATTGGAAGTGAACTGGCTACCTTGATCTGTGACCAACACTCTTGGATACCCGAATCAAGCGCAGGACTTCCACCCACTTTATCAGGTAATCGGTGCATACAATGATGTATTGCTTCTGCTTTGAAGGAGGGATGATAATCCCCACAAAGTCCATTCCCCACTTCTCAAATGGCTCAAAGGTCACTTGAGGCTACATGGGCATTTCATCCCTTGGAGTGGGTTTCCCCATCCTTTGACACTGATCACACTAGCGGTTGTATCTCCTCACATCCTGATGAAGAGTGGGCCAATAGTAGCCTGCTTGCAATATCTTGAAGGTAGTTCTTTTTGCTGCAAAATGACCTCCACAAGGCCCATCATGACAGGTCAGGAGGATGTCAAAAACTTCCTCCTCCCTGACACATCTTCTCAAGATCTGATCTGGGCCATGTTTGAAGAGATTTCCCCCAATCCGGGTGAAAGGGGAACTTTTCCTTACTATCTTTCTCTTCTCTTTTGAGGATAAGTGTGGTGGGAACTGTGCTGAAACCAAGTAGTTTGGTATATCAACAAACCATGGAGAGAGTACTGAGATAGAAAACAGGCGTTCATCTGGCATTTGATCATCCACCATTACTTCTTGACCTGCAGGCAAATTTAATCTAGACAAAATGTTAGCAACGACATTTTCTCTACCAGGCTTATCAACAATGGTCAAATCAAACTGCTGCAATAAAAGCAACCATCTAATAATGCGAGCATTTACATCCGGTTTGTTCGTTAAATATCTAATCATAGCATGATGAGTGTGCACAAAGGTTTGATAGCCTATGATATAATGTCTGAATTTGTTTAAGGAATGCACAACAGCTAGGAGTTCCTTTTCAGTGACTGATAGTTTAGCTCCGTATTTGACAAGTTTTTGCTTATAAAGTATATGGCATAAGGCAACTTTTCATCAATTTGTCCCAAGACTACTCTTATTGCTTTGTTTGAGGCATCTGTGTGAATGTGTAAAGGTAGGGCCTAGTTTGCGCCTCTCAAGATTGGGGCAGTCACGAGTTTTATTTTCAAGGTATCTAGGGCTTCTTGACATTTTTCTAACCATATAAACTCAACATATTTACCTAAAAGGCCAAACAAAGGAGAGGCTAGCTTGCTGAAATCTTTAATGAATCTCTGATAATACCCAGCTAAGCCTAAGAAACATCTGACATCTCTCACCTTTTGAGGAAGGGGGACCCTTTGGATGATGGCAATTTTGTTGGGGTCCACCTGCAGTCCTTGTTGAGATATTGCATGACCTAGCACAGTCCCTTCAGTCATAAAAAATTCACATTTTTCCAAACTGAGGGACAGGTTCATCTCAATACATTTCTCTAGAAATTTTCCTATATTAGATAAGGCTTCCTGAAAGTCAGAGCCATAAGGATTAAAGTCATCCATATATATCTCTACTGCATCATGAACTAATTCATAAAATATACTCAATATCGCTCTTTGGAAAGTGGCTGGAGCATTACAAAAACAAAAATGAAGGACCTGGTATGCAAAGGTACCCCAAGGAAAAATGAAAGTGGTCTTATCTTGGTCTTCTAGGCTGATTTGAATTTGATTGTACTCGCTAAACCCATCTAGGAAAGAGAAAAACTTTTTCCTTGCCAGACCGTCTAACACTTGATCTATGAAAGGTAAAGGACAATGGTCCTTTTTAGTGGCTTTTTTCAATTCTCAACAGTCGACACATATTCTCCAATTACCATTTTTCTTTGGCACTAGCACCAAAGGAGAGACCCATTCACTGTCAGAGATGGGATAGATGAACCCTGCATAAAGCAATTTCTACAGTTCTTCCTTAACAATATCTTTAAGTGCTAGGTTCATCCTCCTTTGAGGCTGCCTGACTAGCTTGCAACCCTCCTTGATGTATATATGATGAGTACAGACTAAAGAGTGCACTCCCTTCATCTCCTTATAACTCTAGGTGAAGGCATCTAAGTACTTTCTCAGCAGGCCACACAGTTCCTTCTCTTAGGAAGTGGATGGGGATGGATTGATTTTCAAGGTTATTTCTAGACCAAACTCTATATTCTTAACACTTAGAGAAGTGGATTCGGCCACATAGAGATCAGTTGGGGGGTTGTTTTGGGTTTCTCTTACTATGTCCTCTAAGGGCGATACAGTGGGAGGTGGATTCTGAATCAGATTTTCAATCATATCATCCTCATCTTTTTGTTGCCCCCCCATGGTGATTCCTAATGTACAAAGCGGTGTAGAGTAAACTTCATCCTCATCTTCCTCCTCCAACCAGAGTGGTACATCATGTTCTAATAAGGGTTGGGCAGGAGGATATAGGATTAACTGCTTAGACATATGCCCGTTCTTTATGGTCATGTTCCTAGCTTGACAGCCAATGTAGGCATCGATGGTAGCCAACTAGGGTTTTCCCAAAATGAGAGGATACCCAGTGAGCTTTGCCTTGGGTTGGAGAACAAAGAAATCAGCAGGGTACTCCAAAGAATCAATGGAGACCATCACATCTTCCACAATCCCCTCAAGTGTCATGGTGGAGCGGTCTGCTAGCTGTAGCACGGTTATGGTCTTCCTCAAGGAACCTTGAAGGTTGAGTTTGAGCATTGTGTCCTTTGTCATCACATTAATAGTAGCTCCCAGATCAATCAAAGTGTGTGGGATCATGGTGCCATTGATGTGGACATCAACTACTAGGCTTCCAGGGTCTATATATTTTGGACAGATTACCTGCCCCAACATCAGGTCAAACAGTTTCCCTATGACATTAATGGTTGGGGCATCTCTCTTGCACCCTCCTGGATGCCTACAACACTTCTCTTTAATCAACCTATTGTAGATAGGCACATCCTTTATGGCTTGGAGAAGTGATATCTTTACACTTAGATCTTTCAATTCCCCCAAAAGCTCGGTTTCTTCTGGGGTAGGCTGAACTGTCACAGATAGTCTTTTAGGAAAGGATGGAATTGCTTTTGGTTCACTTTCCTCTTTATCTTCCTCAACCTCCCTAGGTGGAGGCTGACTATCTAGGAGAACTTTCCCAAATCGTAAGTTAATTTCCTGAATCTCCATAGCATAAGTTGGGCATGATGGTTCCCCACTATACACTTGTTGAGCTTGTCTATTGTTTGGGTTCAGGTTTGGCTGGGCAGGTATTTGGCAATGCTTTAGAGGAGCAGGAGGTAACGGTTGTGGTTGGGTAGGTGGTGGAGGAAAAAGAGAGGGAAGAGAGTTGTATTGGGGCCTCCACCCCTTATGAGGTGCATTCTACTGAGGTGGTGGCTGAGTGTAGGATTGAAATGGATGGTTGGCTAGTTGGGCATGATATTGAGATGTGAAGGACCAAGGAGGAGGCGTGGACCAGGAAGGATGAGCAGGGGGACCCTAAGAAGGTATGGTAGTGACTGGGCTGGGGTTGTAGTATGCCTGGGATGTCCCTTGCATTCCCTGTTGGTATGGCCTAGGTCCATGCTGCCTTATTTGGTTTATGTAATAGAGTTGTTCAGTGGCTCCCTCAGTCCCTTGATATATAGCTTTAAGTCTGGGAAAGGAAGGGCACTTATCTGTAGAATGATTTTCTTCACAAACTGAACAAACCTATATAGATTTTAATGGGAATTCATTCCTAGGATGCCTCCTTGTGCATCTAGGGAAAAAGATGGCCAAAGCCCTCTCTGCTTCCTCTTGTTTCTTTTTGATATACAAGGTATCCATTTGCATGGAAATATTCTACAACATCTCACTCTTGAAGTCTTCTAGCACGTTTCCAATTTCTCCCTTAATGGATGAGTTAGAGGAAGAGGTATTGGCTATGGGTTGACTACCCCTACCTTTCTTTCTGGCTGCTCTAGAATGGTTTCTAAAAATAGTCTTTATGTCTTCATCGGATAGTTGGTAGATGTCTCCCTTGGCCAGTAGATGGAGGGTGTCTAAAAGATCTTCCCGAATTCCCCTGAGCAAGACCATCTTCAGAGACTTAAGGTCAAGTGTACACCCGACCCTTTTGTAACTGAGCTAGAACCTCTCCTCATAGTCTTCCAGGGACTCATCACTTCCTATGGTCATTTGGAAAATTTCTTCTTTAGTATATTTTGACCTACAATAGTCTCGATACTTGTTGTTAAAGGCTTGCTGCATCTAAGCCCAAGTTGTGATACTATTGCTAGGTAATCCCATGAACTAGCGCAATGCTACATCCTTGAGAGTCGAGGGGAACAGTTTCAACTTTTGCTCATCTTCTGCATAGTCATAGGTTCAACAGATAACAACAAACTCAAACAAGAAGGTGTCAGGATCTTCTGTAGTCAGACCATGGAAGTGAGGTAGGGTGGAAGGGCTTATATTCTTCATTTTGGTGTCCCCATTGGTCTCCTAAATGGGAAAGGTACCTTCTATTCTTTCTCCATTCTCCCTAGCATTTTTGTGTTCATCCATTGGCTCTAAAGGAATGTCTTCTTCTTCTTCTTCCCCTATAGGTTCTTCAAATATGTCTGGCTATTCTCCTAAGGGTTCTTCTTGATCGCAACCACCAAAGAAGAGAGAAGGTTGGCTGTGTGGAGTAGTGGGGGTGTTGGGAAATTTTTTTCCTAAATTATCTCTATTCCTATGAGGCATGAAAATAAATCTTTTTGGTTGGTTTTTTTTCCCCCACACTGATAGTACCTGCAAAACTAAAATTGATTAAACAAAACAATTTTCACTAACTGAAATGAACTTGCTAAAATGAAATTTGCAGAATTGAAGAGGAAAGAAAGGAAATGCAGAACCAAAATAAAAGAATGACTAGTCTACTCTTGCTGAAATGAAATTTGCAGAATTGAAAAGGAAAGCAAGGAAATGCAGAACTGAAGGAAAATAAAGGACTAGTCTACTTTTGCTGAAATAAACTATTAGCAGAATGTTGCAAGAAGAAAAACAGAAGAAATAAATAATCACAAAATACTCTGATGCTCCCCTAGCAATGGCGCCAAAAAGTTGTGAGCACCAGTATTGCAGCAATAATGCTGCAACTCCTGGGCTACCTACTTTACTCTTATCAACTTGGTAGTTCGTAACAAACTTGGAAGCAACGATGCTATATGCACAAGTACTAGTTCTTACTGTAGCTTGTCACTTGGTCAACCAGTGCAAGATCACTAGGAGCTCAAGCCAACTTCTATGGATTCCATAAGAAGCTCTATATGTGATGGAAGCAAATAAAAATAGATGCTATTCTAATTTGCAGAAATGAGAAAGACTGAAAGGTAAAGCAATCCGAGTAAACCCTAATTAACCAACTAACCCTGATTTTGCAGAAAGCACTATGAAAACCATGAAGAGAATGACATTATCTATTCAAAGAGGTAAACAACATCTAACTAAGCTATTTCTGGAAGTAAGTGAGCAAAAAACATCTTTTTGGATTTTTATGTATTTTTATGTGAATTTGACATGCATGGAATTTATTTGTTTGTGAATGTGGCAGCGAATAGCTGGTGTTGGAAGGTGGTTTTGGAACTTGAGAGGATGTAGGATGGTTTGGTTGGGTCCTAGGAGGTCTCAGGTGGCTTTCTGGAGGCTTTTCCCACACTCATCCTTCAAAAGAAAGCCTACAGGAAAATCTACAGGAGGACACAGGAAATCTACAGGATGAAAAATAATGTTCTACAGGAGGCCTACAGGAGGAGGCCGAGAGCAGTTTTCACTATTTTGAAGGTGTGAGAGTGGGTGGATAAGGTATATGAAGGTTGGAAGGAAGTGTTAGGGCACATAGGGTCTACCAATAATCATTAGGAGAGAGAAATATGACTGGATTTTCTCAAGGAGAGAGGGAGAAATTCTATGGAAGATGTAGGAAACTAAGGCAGAATTGAGGGGAGACTTGGGCGACCTATAGGGCATGGATCAGATGGAGAATGGAATGGCTAACAGGCTGCTCTACTGGTAGAATATATCTGCTATATAAACAATTGAAAGTCAACCAATGAGACCAAGCAAGCAATGAAATAAGTGCATCTAAAAAACCAGAGTTTTTGCAGCAAAGTAAACTATGATATATGAAAGGAAATGCTGATAACCATTGCATGAAAGAAAAGCATGAAAGAAGACTGTTGAAACTATGGAAATGAGCATGATGAAGAAGTTCTAAAGCAAAGCAAAAAGACTATGAACCAACTAGAAGGCTACAAACACTAGAAGTCCTATGAATGAGGAAAATCTGTGTTTTTGGGGCAGCAAGAGGGTCTTTGCCTCAAATCGTGGTCCCAAAGGGAGGAAGAGAAGCCAAGGCACTGTTGCTAGCTTTTTGGATCTTTTGTTTATCACTGCTTAACCTGCGATAGAAAGCATAAATGGAAACAAACTATTGAATCATCAAAAGCAACCTATTCTTAACCATAAAAAAAATGCATCTAACAACAACCTAATCTTCAAATTGAAATAAAACATACAAATACAAGTAAAGAGGAGCTTGTCTGCGTGGATTGGGCCCTAACCTAAGAGATTCAGCCCTCTAATATAACTTAGTGCTAACTCAAAAATGATTCCATCTTTATTCTCAAAACAATAACAAGATTACATGAACTGTCAAGATAATAAGCTCAAAGTTGAGCAAAGTTTACATAAGAGAAATTGTAACAAAAATCCAAAAAAAATATAACCCTAGTGAGGCCCTAGGCCTCTCTTCTTATAAAAATGAAGCTACCAACAACTTCCTTAAAATCAGGGAGGCTTGGCTCCCAAAACTTGAGATAATCATTAGTCATCCTCCACTTGCTCAGCTGCCTGCTAATGCATGACTTGGCTGCCTGTGCTCCGAGCTAAATGAAGGGGAATTCAAGGTGAGGAGTAATAAATGAAGGGTATTCCCTCCTATAAGTCCTCTCCTTTGTCCACTTTGAGTTATTACTACCATTTGTCCACTGGATCCTTGACTTTGACCACAAAATTCATCAATAATCTGCATTAAACACATATTAGACCACATGGCATCATAACTAACGTCAACTCACTCTATAAGCATAAATATAATTAGAAAATCATACAATAAGATAAGAGAATGGTTGATTTGACTAGGTTAGGAGGTAAAATGAGCCCATATAATTACCCATTTATGAGGCTCATCAGTCATTGAGCTCCTCCGCGAATATCAAGATTTGTTCCCCACGAAGTTTTCTGATCTGAAGGGAATAATAGGAGACCTGGGTGTCATGAATATCACCTTGAAACTAGACACGAAACCTATGAAACAAAGACCTTATTGCCTTAATATAAAATGTAAGGAAAGGGTCCGCATTGAGTTAGATAAGATGCTCGTGGCATGAATTATTGAACCAGTGGAAGAATCTGATTGGGCAAGCCCAATAGTCGTTCAGGAAAAGAAATAGAAAGAAGAAATAAGGATATGTGTAGATCTCTAGAAATTGAATGATGCTTTTGTGCATGATCCTTTCCCGACCCCATTCGCTAACGAGGTCCTGGATAATGTAGGCATCCAAGAAGCATACTCTTTCACTGATGGGTTTTATGGGTACCATCATATCAAAATTGCACTTGAGGATAGAAGTAATATGACCTTCATGATTGAATGGGGATGTTTTCACTACACCGTGATGCCTTTTGGGCTAAAGAATGCAACAACAATATTTTCGCGTGTAATCATTGTGACATTCAAAGACTTCATTCATAAGTTTCTAGAGGTATACTTTGATGATTGGATAGTGTTTGGATTGGTCAAGCACCATGTGGCAAGTCTACACTTGATGCTAGATACATGTAGGCAATACTAGATCATGCTCAATCTGAAGAAATGTCTATTTTGTGTCCCTTTTGGGATCTTGCTGGTTCATGTGGTATGCAGACAAGGATTGATGGTAGACCTTGCAAAGATTGTGGTGATAATCAACTTGGAGGAGCTGAGGAATGTGAAACAGCTACATGCAACTCTAGCGCATAGCAGATACTATAAGAAGTTCATCAAGGGATATGCCCAGATCACCGTGCCTATGGAGAAATTGTTGAAAATGGATGCTACGTTCTCTTGGAATGATGAATGTCAGAAGAACTTGGATGTGCTGAAAGAGAAAATGGTCACCGCATCAATCCTAGTCTTCCCAAACTGGAAGAAGGAATTTCATGTGCATGTGGATGCATCAGGTATTGCATTGGGGGCCGTGTTGACATAGGCCGGTGAGGGAGAACTGGATCACCCTATAGTGTTCGCAAGTAGGAAGCTGTCTAAAGTAGAGAAAAATTATTCCACAACAGAGCGCGAAGGATTAGCTATGGTGTACGCACTCTAGAAGTTTAGACATTATTTGTTGGGAATACACTTTAAGATGTATACGGATCATTCCACATTGAAGAACCTATTCAACAAGCCTATGTTGGGGAGGAAAATATGTAGGTGGATTTTGTTGTTCCAGAAGTACGACTTTGAATTTATTGTGAAGCCAAGATGACTGAACATGAGACCTGATCATCTGTTGTGCATTGAAACGGGAGAGGAGCCTACTAAGTTGGAGGAAGGGCTAGATAACATGGATTCATTCCCAACAATGATGGACACTAAGTTGAAGAAGAGTACAACCTTTCATCTGCAAAAAAATGGAAAAACTGAGGTGGTCAATAGGATAGTCATTCATCTTCTTAGAGGATATTTCAGCAAACATCCCAAGTTGTGGGATGAACAGTTGCATTACATACAACATGCATACAATAGGGTAAAGCATTCTTCCACAAACACATTTCCATTTGAGGCATGTTTTGGGTACTTTCCAAGATCGCCATTGGACTTCATCTTTGAGAAAAATGTCACCATCGATGGTCATAGCGACATTGATAAGGCAAGGAAGTTCATCGATCAAATTCAGTTGATACATCACACAGTGGGAGAAAAACTTGAAAGAAGTCAAAGCAACTACAAGGCAAGGCATGACAAACACCATGTCGATCATAAATTTCAAGTTAGAGATGAAGTTTGTTTATATATTAGCAAAGAGAGACTTCAAGGGGAAGGTAAAAATCTTAAGCCAACTCGTTATGGTCCTTTTAAAATTGTAGAAAAGATTGGTAACAATGCATTTAAGCTAGATTTGCGTCCTTATATGAAAATATAGTCTGTTGTTAATGTTGAGAATTTGAGATTGTTTGAACCTCCTTTGATTGATGATCAAGGACAACATGTTCAGCTGCCATCAATAGATTATTTTTTGCCATAATATCTTGATGAACTTCAACAAGATCTCATACTTGACAGAAGAACCATAACTTCAAAGAGAGGGAATGTCGAATACCTTAGAGTGGGGCTCAAGGGACAAAATCCTTCTAATGTCAAATGCTTACATATCGAGAAGGTGAGGGAGTTGTACCCTCACATGTTGAACAATTGATAGTATATTTTGGGGTCCAAAAGGCTTCCATTGGGGAGGAATGATCAAGTTCTCAGTATTTATCTCAAAAACAAAAGTTCCTAGAATTGCTTAAAACCTGAACAACCGCGTCCATCTCAGTGAAATGATCCCAACGCAACTTGTTTCACTAAAAACCAAGTTCATATGAGGAAGATAATTTGTTTTGTCCACTTTGCCAAATAATGGAATTTTGCAAAAAAAAATTACAGTTACTACACAGTTAGTAGTCCATACTGCTAACATCATAGGTGACTAGATAGGTCAATGGGATGGTCAACATCCAATTGTGTTTCACCAAGTGTCATGTTTTTATTAGTCAGTAGGAGTGGTGACGTGGCTTGATTTTATTGGTTCAGGAATCGACCAATGAACTGGGGACAAGTGGTAAGCCCAGAGGCTACCACGTGTCCCTCCCCAAATGATCAATGGTAATTGACGCGCAGTGTCAAATTTTGGGCAGGTCAGCAGAGTTGAACCCACGACCTTACCCCAAAAAAATCAGCAAATAGTGTTACACCACCACCACAGTTTTTATTATACAATGGTCTCCACATATATTTAAAGTTTAACGGTTTGTGGGTTGGTGGTTAGGAGGGGGCTAAACCCCTCCCATGTGAACACTCCTTCTGGTGGCTACAATTAACAATTAACCACAAGCCACAATACCAAGCATAACCACAAACTTTATTCCATCATATATGACCGTTATAACAAAACCACCAACATCTATGTTAACTAACCTCATAATTAGCACTAGTTAGTCTGGATTAATGCCTAGTTAATACACTCTTATCCATAATTAAATTGTTGTTAAATTCAATGTATTTTTTGGAAGTCCCTCCAAATCAGGGATTCCTCCAATTTTAACAGGACTAACTAGAGTTCCTCTAGTTTTAGTGGAGGTTTACTAGGAGAATATTTTTCGTCATAAATTTTGCAAATTTTGACCAAATTGAGATTAGGAAAAGGTGTTCCTAGATGATTTTGAGGTCTTGAGCACATTGAAGTAGGTTTTAGGAGTAGTAGAGCATTGTAAAACAACATTTCTTTCCATTTTGAGCTAATACAAAGGCCCAAGCCATGGAAGTCAAACCAAGAAGATGTGACCGAGTAGGGGTGAACTCCTTCATCAAAACACTTTCTTAATTGTTCATTTTGATGGTTTGTTGTACATTTATTTGTTGCTGTTTAGTACTTGATTTTCATGTTATTTTGCTCATGAACTTAACATAAAACTTGACAAATTTACCTATTTTCATTCACAAACACCATAAGGAAACCTATGCACAACCTACATTTTTATGGAAAAATGATCTTTATTTCAATACAAACCCATTTCTTTAGATAAATGCACATATTAATATCAAATGAAGGCTGTATCAATTCAGATTTGAGGCAAATTATCTTGAAGAACAGTCAGGCTAGGTTGAAAACAAAAGAGAAAGACTCAAAAATTAATAGAAAACCAAGATCTAAAGCCAAAAGTGTAGAGGAATAAATCTAGGGTTAGACTCCATAGTATATTCAGCAATTTGGTTTTAACCAAAATGAATTAGTTACAAGGAGTTATTGTTCCATGGATTTTGTGCAAAACCCACCAGACTATGTGTGAATAAATCTGTGAAATCCCCTAGATGTAAATCACATTCATTCATAACCTATAATCCAACTAGCTCAAGAAAGCATACCCAAGCCCTCATAAGTTGGTGATGAATGTTAGATATGAAGCCTTGACCATAGAACCCACTTTTCCTTGAAGGTATCACTACTAAAAAATCTAATCCAAAACTCCTATACTCAAGCACAACCAAACAAAAAAAAAAATCCTTCTGCAAAGCGAATATTAACATGAAAAATATATAAAAATCAAGATGATAGACACAACATGTAAGGAAGTGAAATCATAGAATTTCATTAATAATAAAATTCAATACAATTATATACCTTCAAGATGATGGTTCTCCTCTTTAGCTTACATTCATCTTCTCCCTCTAAAAATAGTCTCTAATCACCCAAACAATATGACATATATCTCTCACAAATTATAAAAAATCGTATCCTCCTGAAATGATCATACTATATAGGCCATTTGCACTCTCTAGGAGGATGTATATAGAAACCTAGGCTATCAAGAAGTTAGGAAAATTTTACAATAATTTCCCCTTATCCAACTCATGTAAAACTAGGTTGAGCTAAACTCCTTGGGAATGACATAACCTAGAAGTTTTAGCAAATTCGCATATTGAAAAAAGGAAAATATCATTCAATGATTCAGATTATAAATTGTGAATTAGAGTTTGTATGCATGATGTCAATGTAATATTAGTGTTTCTTATATAAAAGTGGAAAAAAAAATAACAAAAGCTATGCATTAATGTCAACAATATAAGGTCTCTCCTACTAACTTAATGTGGGTAAAATTGGCTATCACAATAATATTTCAAAGGAATACTAAATTTCATAGAATTTCCAATGGGTTGGGGAAGAATACCCAATGATGTGTTCTGTCCTTTATGTACCAATTTCTCAGGCCAACCTTTTGGTCTAGGAGGCTTTCCTCTTTGGTGCACCCTAGGTCATTGAGGTCAACCACCTTTCATGGGTCCCTTTGCCACTAAGGGTCCACTCCCTAGAGGATTAACTCTTACGGTACCATCATGGGTCCTCAAGATAACCCCTATAGTAATGCTAATTATTCAATTACCCCTTCCGCTTATAGAAACCATGCTATTGGGAGTGTCACATAATCCATTTTGGATGTATGGTGCACAACCTCCTCCCTGGACATCATTTAACTCAACTTTGTTGGAAACCATTACATTTCTATATCTATTGAAATTAATGGATGATCCCATCAACCATAATCCTAGATGACCTATGATCCCACCCAAGTTTCCTACGGACTTCTTAAATTTAATCACAAAACCAGAGAACATCCTACAATAGATATAACCACTTATCATCTATGGTGCTCATCCAAGTCCTTCATGGATGATAGTAACCAAATATGACTTTTCTTGAGGAATCTTACCAACAGTGTCACCAAAATCTACATCTACCTTGAAAATATCACTTCTTATAACTTCATGTATTTAGCACAAGATTTTGTTAATAATTATCAATTCCATGACAGGTATGAAATAGGAATGGACATACTCACTAAGTTCCCTTAGGACACTTCCACTAACATTTTTTATCATATACATGAATCGAGGAAATGGTGAAGTTTGTTTAGAACTAAGATCCTTAATGATATGGCTTTTGATTGTTTCACCAAATCATTATTACCTAGAACCATTGCAAATGTAACTAAGCTAGGAGCCAAAACTAAGGAATAGGTGATCATGTATGCCAACTAGCTTGTGTTAATCTATTCTCAAGTGGGAACACTCGAAGAAATCATCCCTAATGCCCGTTAGTCCTCAATTTATGTTTCTAAACCTAATCCAAGATCCCATGTTGATGGTGTAGTGTGGTCCATATACTCAGGAAACATAGGCTAGTTATCTAATTAAATGGGCCACCTGAAAATTTATTTTAGTGCCCTAACTACTAAAACTAACTCCTAAACTCCTAGTGCTCTCGTTAAAACCTCTAAGGTGAATTTAGGGAATTCCATGCCATTCAATAATCCTAAAAAACCTACGTGTAAGAAGAAGATAAAAAATTCCAATAAACCTCCCGACAATGAATAGGGGAATCTCAAACCCAAGACATAATTAGGGGTCACACAAAAGGGAAAAAAAGAAAAGGAATCATTTTCCTTGCACTATTTGTGGGGAATTCCATCCTAATCATTAGTGTACCTAGATGGATGAGAATCATTAATATTTCTCATAGAAAAGAATAATTTTCAAACCACTATCTTGACGAATTTGTTTCTACCTCCTAACAACAACACATGGTTGTGAACCCTCCACCCCTTAGTAAAGGAGTGGGGGTGTGGATTAAATACTACCTCATCATCCACATAGGTTTTTTCTATTGTTGATATATTGGCCTACGTAACCACTAAAGTGCATAATTATGAGTATACTAAGAGTGGTCCATCCACTCAAGTGTTGATTTTCTAGTGCAAATTAGACAAACACAATTTTTTGCAATTGATAATTACTTCCAATGTTACATGATATAATTTAACGCACTCTAGAAATACTTTAACTAATTACACTCGAACAATTCAAATTGTAAAACATTTATTGTCTCAAAAATTTGACCCTTAGAAATTTTAGCCTCTTCCTCAGGTCCCTTCCCACATGTGAGAGAGAGAGAGAAATATGTGAGTGATGAGTGTATGGGTAAATGAGAAATTCAAGTGTATTTTTATAGTGATATTAGAGTGCCCAAGAGACATGACTCTTTATAAATTAAATTAAATTTTCTTTCTTTTATTTTAAAATTTATTTTTTCTTTCTTTTAACTTGTGTATCTAACAAATACCTCCCACATCTACACAAAAATAAACGTTCCCTCTTATCTAGGATGGTATTCACCTTGATTTCCTCAAGATGTCCATTTGCTAAAAAAAATTCCATCCCAAGAAAAGATTCAATGGGATCGCTATGTTAATGTATCCATCCACTTCATGTTCCATTTTAGAAACACATGGAAATAATACTACATCAACATCATGGAAAGGATCTAGTCACCCCTATCCAAATAGCCTTCAAGGATATGGTCAGGTACCCTTTGGCAATATGGTTAGGTACCTCTTAACTGGGGTAAAAACAAAACTAGTTCTGGGTCACCAAATTAATAAGTCATCACTTAGAACCAAGTTAATTTTCCTTGAAAAATGGTGAAACCCTATGCCCATTTACCACTCCCCCATGTCATCACATAGCACTTGAATGGTAAAAATACTTTCCAGATTCTTTGAGGCACTCACTCTACCCATTGACCAAGTAACCCTAGGAAATATGGTCAAAACCTTCCAACTAAGGGAAAACTCCATGCCTTAATGCTATTTGGGCTAGCCACATTACATGGTATCCAATCAATGCCCTTGACATAGGGAGAATGTCTTCCCTAATGCTACAACATCAATACTCCCTCTCAACAAGGGAGGCATTCTCAACCACTCCAAGCTTGTCCCTGAAGTATACAAAATTCATCCATGATAGAGGATTTGTGAGAATGTCGTCAATTTTCTTGTCATAAAAATGCATTGGAGCCTCACATATCCCTTTTGTACTATGTCTCGAATGTAGTGGTACTTGATCTTAATGTGCTTTGACCTACCATGGAAAACTAGATTTTCCAAAAGCTTCACACAGCTTTGATTATCACATTGTATAATGTTAATTTCTAGCACCTTATCAAAAAATATTATAAGAAGCTTCTTAAGCCAAACTACTTCACAACTCGCCAAACTAGCTACAATATACTCAACCTCTATAGTGTTGATTGTGATAGATGTTTGATTCATACTCATCCAATATATCATAGTAGAAACCAAACTGAAGCAACATCCTCATGTGCTCTTCCTATACTTGGCACTTCCTTCCCAATCAGAATCTATGTATCCCTATATTTGTATTTCACTATTTGAGAGATATCTCAATCCATAACTAACTTTACCATGCAGATATCTCAACACATGCTTTTCCACAATACAATGTGCATGCTTATGTTCCACCATGAACTAGCTCAAAGTGTTCATTACAAAGAAAATATTAGGTATGGTATTAGCCAAATACATCAAACATACAATAAATTGTCAATAGATAGAGGAATCCACTAAATCTAAGTTAGAGCCTCTCAACTTATTCATATTGATCACCATGGGAGTGGTCAAGAACCTGTATTCCATCTTCCCAAATATCCAAAGGATCATAAAAATATATTTCCATTGACCTAATAATGTCTCACTTGGATTCTTCAACACTTATAATCTTGAGAAGGAATGCATCAAACCTATATCCTTCATCTTGAACTCAGAGGTCAACTCCCTTTTACACTAATCATTGATATTTTCTACTCCCATAAAAAGAATCATCAACATATAAAAATAGGATCATAGGCTCACCTTTAACAATATTGTAGTAAATATTAGGATCAACATCACTTTTGGTGAAACCAAGACCCATTAGATATCTATTAATCCAAGAATGCCAAGCTCGAGGTGCTTGCTTGAGTTCATACAAAGCATTCTTTAGTCTACATATATGATATTCCTTCTCATGTACCTCAAAGCCCTAAGCTTTATCTATGTACATTTATTCCTTAATTACTCCATTGAGGAAATTGGTTCTCACATCCATCTGATGTGATTTCCAACCCATATTAGAAACAATAGAAATAATATTTCTAATAGAAGTGTATCTTGCAACTGGAGAAAATATCTCTTCATAATCCTCTCCCTCTTTATAGAAGAACCATTTTTCCACGAATATCACCTTTTAATTCTCTATGCTACCATATACCACATGCTTGATCTTGTAGATCAACTTGGAAGTCACCACTGAATTCCCCTCAAGTCTTGACACAATTTCCCACACATCATTCTTCATGATGGATGTTGGGCATGGGATCCCTCAAGGGTAGTTTTGGGGCTAAAAGCCCATATTTTGGTCAAATTTTGTAATCCAAGTGTAAAGACTCCACATTTTGTGGTCGCGGAGCGTGTAGGTGTTAAAGAGTCATAGTGTTGTCTCCCCTTATTTTGGAAATGTAATGTCAGCCGTAAAAGATCTACCCATGGTCTGCGGACCATGTGATTTTATAAATAGAGTTAAGCTCTAAGTAGTTTGATAGCAAGAATAGAAGATAAACACACAAAGATATGATGTATGAGAGATAGCTCTAAGGTAGAAGTCTAAGTTTGGGTTGTAGCGTACGTAGAGTCTCTGTAGTTGAGTGCACAGAGGCCTAGGGTACAAGTTCGCAACTGAGTGCGCAGACCATTGTAGCTGAGTGTGCAGGGTGGGTCGAGTCTGTAATCATAAGGAATTATCAATAAAGAGAAGTATTCTACAATTTCTATGTCTCTATTTCCTGTTTATGCATCTTGTTATTTTGGGTATCAATTTCACTTATAATGCTTATATGATGCAAGAAAGTATGTAAATGTGTTGGTTAAGTGAACACAAGTAAGAATATATGTTTACGCGAAGCTAAATAAGATCGGTTAATAAGATAAGTAAGACACCTATCCTAGTTTGGGAGATATCGCAGTTCGCTGCCCTAGCAACATGAAAGTCCTTGAGTCGTAGGTTAGGGCTGCGCGAAAACCAATTGTGCCCTTTCGCGAAGGTACTGAAGGGTGGAACAAAGGGCTAAGAAACCTATGTGAAGGCAGGTATAGCTGGAATAAATCAACATCACAACCATCTCTAGGTGCGGAAACTTGGTTCCAGTACCCCCCCATACTGCTTTGGGTGAGACTTCAGTCTGCACTTCGCGAGATGATGCTGAAAGGGCTAGCAGTGTAGGGATTTTTTTGGCTAAATAACGTTGAACCTGGGTTAGGCCCCCTCAAGCCAACAATGGACTAATATTGCTCCATTTGAATTCTTCCAAACTTTGTGTCCTGTTGCCGCCTTATAGTGGGATGGTTTGAAATCAATGATGTGACTCATTAGTGTTTCATAAATTGAGTTCTTTGTACATTTTCATTCCCTCAAGGTGCCATGGGGAGTTGCATGCCCCTTTGAATCTTTCAATGTACTTCAAAGGCATGCCAACCTCATCTTGGATTCTAGAACAATGACCCTAAGTGGGTCCACTAGCTCAATGGGCCCTTCATGATCTAAAGGATGTTCCACAGGTTCAGAAGGACTTGAACCCATATCCTTGGGAGCCTCCTTCTCCTTATCATCATGAGAGATGCTTTAGATGTCTAGTAGGATGCATCCTTCCACTCTACCTAATTATCTTCTCCCTCTTAACTAGAAGCTCTTCTAGTCATCTCACTTGGTTCTATATGTCTAGACAATTTCTCCCTCTTGAACACAAATCAAACTTGTTGAGTTTATGCTTGGTCCTAGGAGAATCCTCTGAGATGCCCTTTAAATATCATAGGTTAATTTATTATGAACACTAGTGGATCTATATCGCTATTCACCCCACACATATTCTTTAACCATTTACTCATTGATGTTATGAGGTTAAATCTCTCCTCACATTAAAATGTGTATTGTACTCTATTGGAATTAGGCTATAATCCACCCTCATAGTATTTGATTTTGTTAAATTATTCCTCCACAATTTATGTGATTATTTGCATAAATTTAAGAAGTAAAAACTAAATATGGAGTACATTATTTATGTTTTGTTAATTAAACATGTTTATAACGAATTATTTCCAACCATAATTTATGCTCTTATATCGTGTTGATTTTCTAGTGTTAATCAGAAAAGCACAACTTTCTGAAACTGATAATTACTTCCAATGATATATGATATTACTTTAACGAACTCTAGAACATCCTTATGTAATTACACCTAGAAAATTTAATTGCTCAAACATTCACTATCCCAGAAATTTGACTCCTTGGAAACTTCAACCTCTTCCTCAAGTTACTTCCCATGCATGTGAGAGAAATAAATATGTGAGTTATGAGTGTATGTGTAAAAGAGAAGTTTAAGTTTATTTTTATAGCGATATTAGAGTACCCAAGAGGCAAGTCTCTTTGCAAATTAAATTTTAAAATGTAGAAATTCCTTGTAGATTCAAACTACAGATTGTAATATGCAAAAACAATTAACTTGAGTCTACTCTACTCATCAATGGAAACAATAAAAAATCAATGAAATCACGAAGAATAAAAGGGAAATAATTCAATCATACATAACACACTCATTTTTTGGGGAAAACCATAGCTAAAAACCCCTGCTATCTGTATATTAAATTAATTAGAAAATATGAGAAGATTACAATTCTTTTCTCAAGCCCGAGCAATGTCTACATTATCTCTATCTATATGTAACTACCAACTTGTGCACAAGATTCTCTTAGAACACCTTTCTCTTACAAGCTCCACGAACAAACTTGTGCTTCCTATTGCTTGGTCTCACCAACTCGTGCTCACAAAAACAATGATTAAACTTGTGCCTTCATTCCTCCTTTTAAAGGAAATTCAAATGGATAAAATTAGTGAGTTTCCTAATTAAGGAATGATTTATTTTAGGCCTTCTTTTGATTGCATGCACCATCTATTTAATTTAGATGATTTTACAACTGATAATACATTGTCCCTGAACTGTAATCTCAATTGGGTCTTTCTCTAATCTGACATGCATGAATTAATTATGAGTGAATCTTTAGTTTACTCATTGAGAAATGTTGGTTACACCCCACTATTGGATCTCCCACTAATTACTTTATCAATTGGAACTAGTTCAATTGAATTCAACTCAGTTAAGCTAAATTAAATCATTACAACTCAAAAGAACTCAACCTCGGCCCCTAAAATTTGGGAACCACTCTACATGACTCTAGATATACTCCCAAGTCGAATTAGTTGATCCAGCTAAGTCAAATTAACTTAGTTAACTATTCCAAGTTGTTATGTGAACTAGAATTACAATTTAATTCCTAATTTAATTCAAGGACAAATTAAATTATGATTTTTCTAGATGCTATTTTTAACATTTCTTGTTGTTATTCTTAAAACTCCCTCTCAACAAGAAAGGAATTCAACTCTCTCTTGATCTGGTACATTTGGAATGTTCTACATGAAACACTTGTCATTATTTTTGTTGCTACTGCAACATTTGCAACAAAAGAAAACATCTAAACAAAATAAACTAAGTCAACTGTTCCTGCAACTATCTACTCAGAAAATTGTGTTATTGTTGACTCTGCTACTAAGCCTCTTGCTCTACTATCAACACTTCTCTACACTCAGCAATATATGACTGACAGTGATCCTCTTGCTACTGAATATTGTGGGCCCCCATAGCACAATAATGATCCATGAGGAAAAAACACCACAATGGACATTGCCCAAATTTTTCAACTCTGGGACTCTGATATACTCACATTGTTGCTACTACCTCTGCATTTCTACTGAAAATACTACAATAATGAGTCTGATCTATGAGATCTTGAAGCACTAGCTTCCATAAGGTTGCTCCCTCTAAAGTTAGAATCCCTCTAAGTCTCGATCTCCTTATGTAAAATATCTCTACTCCCTCCTGGAAACTTGCAATGTCATCTTGCATTAGAAAATTGACTGCAAAGCTCTATGCTGGGAATCTCCTAGCTGGAATTGTACCTACATAATGCAACTGGGAAATTTGTATTTTCAGTGTCACTAGAACTAGTTATCCAACTGTCTCTTGGGTACTGACCGCAACTAGTTACATAGTTGTAATCTGGATGACTACCTGCACCTGCTGACATTGTATCTGCTACTATGATAACATGGACTCCTATAGCAAAGGTCATTGTCCCACTGCAACAGTCTGGAATTGATCTGATTGATCTCCTTGTTGCAACTGTGCTAGACCCTGCCCAAATCTCTACACTCTTGGTACAAATAATCTACATCACTCCACCTCACTCCTGGATGTATAGCTGCATGTGCTCCCTCAACCCACTTGGCTCAAAATATCCTCTTACTAGAGGTTTCTGGTAGGTGCTCTTCATTGTCATCCTCCTGGTTAGCCCAACTACCAACTAGTTGTGGTTTCCTCTTGAGAGCTAAATAATGCTCCCTCTCAACCACAACATCTCTAATCATTTCCTTTCTCCTCAAGGTTGTGCATGCCTCTTCGTCTAATGTGTAGAGGCTATCGACTCTAACACCAAATTTCTTGAGTTGAGATGAAGCAATATGCTTAAGGTAGGCCTTCCCATCTCTAAAGACTACCTCATAGCCATTGTCTTCAACCCTCAATTTCTTCATTAGTTCAAGTTTCTTGGCTTCATGGCTATTATCAAATATCTTATTGAGATTATTCCACATAATAAAGGGAGTCTCTTTTCCATGTAGTTTCAAGACTATGTGGTCTCTCACACCCTCCAAGATGATCTTCCTAGCTCTTGCTACACTCTTCTTCTATTATGTTAGATCTTTAGCATTAGATGTTGGAGGTTTCGGGATATCATGATCTATGAATTCCTTCAGTAGATTATCTTCCAACACTACCTCCATCCTATCCTTCCAAGCAATATAATTCAAACTACCCTCAAGGGCATATTCGAGTCTCAATCCATAGAGGGACATCTTGCTAGCTCTGAAGAATGATTCTGCAAATTATATTCACATGAAAGGAAAACTTCAAATTATTCTCTTCTATTGTGATTTTAGCTCTGATACCATGTAGAAATTTTTGCAAATCTAGCTTTGATACCATGTAGATATTTCTACAAATCTAGCTCTGATGCCATGTAGAAATATCTACAAATCTAGCTATGATACCTTTTATAAAATTTCTATAAATCTAGCTCTGATACCATGTAGAAACTCCTTGTAGATTCAAACTGCATATTGTAATATGCTAAAACAATTTAATTGAATCTACTCTAATCAATAGCAAAAACAATAAACAATCGATGAAATCATGAATCATAAAAGAGAAACAATTCAATCACACATAACAAAATAATTTTCTTGGGAAATCCACAGTGAAAAACCCCTTCTATCTATACATTGCATTAATTAGAAAATACGAGAAGATTACAATGCTTTTCTCAAGCTCGAACAATCTTTGCACTATCTCACTACAAACTTGTGCACAAGCTTCTCTTAGCACACCTTTATCTCACAAGATCCACACACAAACTTGTTCTTCCTATTGCTTGGTCTCACCAACTCGTGTCACCAAAACAATGATTAAACTTAAGCCTTAATTCCTCCTTTTAAATGAAATTTGAATGGCTAAAATTACTGAATTTTATAATTAAGGAATGATTTGTTTTAGGCTTTCTTTTGATTGCATGCACCATTTGTTTAATTTAGATTATTTTACAACTGATAGTAGATTGTCCCTGAACTCTAATCTCTACTGGGTCTTTCTTCGATCTGAAATGCATGATTTAATTATGAGTGAATCTTCTGTTTATTGGTTGAGTAGTGCTGGTTACATCCCATTATTGCAGGTTACACCCCACAACTGGATCTCCCACTAATTCCTCCATCAGTTGGATCTAGTTTAACTGAATTTAACTCGGTTAAATTGAATTAAATAATTACAACTCAAAAGAACTCAACCTTGGCCCCTAAAATTTAGGAACCACTCTAAATTACTCTAGATAGACTCCCAACTAGAATTAATTGGGCAACTAAGTCAAATTAACTTAGTTAACTAATACAAGCTTTTGTGAGAATTATAATTAAAATTTAATTCCTAATTTAATTCAAGGAAAAATAACATTTCTTGTTGTTATTTTCAACAAAAATTAAATAAAATTTTCTTTCTTCTATTTTAAAGTTTATTTTTTCTTTGTTTTAACTTGTGTAGCTCAGAAATACCTCCCATAGCCACCCAAAAAATAGACATCAAGAACCCATAATCCCTACCCAATTCAAATTCCAATTTATGTTGAGAATCCATTGTTTGGTGTTGTGTTGTATCCTCCCAAAATAACACTTCAAAAGTTAGAACATAATCCCATTTCAAGAGCCACTCACAACTAAAATGTTTTCAAGGATTTATTCCAAGAACCCATTCCCAAGTCTTCTTGTGAATTTTTGCAAAGTTTCTTTTTGCAACAAAAAACACTTCTCACTACCATTGGTGGGGTATATCCCTTATATTCATATCTCATCACTTTTATCCCAACATCATGGAACCCCATATTCCACGTCATCTTACTTATTACATAATGGCACATGTGTTTCGAAGACACATTCATAGAAAATTATTGGATGTAGGGGCATCTACATGTATTATTTCATTCAAGTGTTGGAAAGCTCTTGTATCACTAACCTTGTCACCACCAAGATATGGTTTAAAGGAATTTTATGGGCACACTATTCACCCCAAGATGTATTTCCTTCTTTTCATGTCGAGATCAAGGGTAAAACAATCTCAATCAAAGTTAAAGACATCAATGCCTCATTACATTCCAAATTATTTCTTAGGAATATAAGTTTCTATTCTATGAGGGATATTGTTTGATTATTTTTTAGGGTCATTATGTTATGTAATTAGGGTAATATTCCCATTATTTACCAACTAACATATTCCAAGCCCAAATTGTACTTTCGCAATAGCCAATTTGTTTCATTCATAGGATATTCTCCTCAATTGTTTGAAAGTTTTGGAGTTGGGATATTCAAATATTATTCATTAAAGGGTACCCCTTCCCTCTCTTGACCCATATTCATCTACTACCACCATTAACATGATCTCTTATGTTACTAGTGGATCCCTTAAACCTCCTAATCCTTTAGTGGTGCATACATAAGATAAATATCATGGGGATACAAGGCCAACCCTTGTGGAAGTGAGTGTCTCTTTAGCGGTACCACAAATGCTTATTGATGCTAATAAAAAAATGTATCACAATGTGGAATATAATCATAATACTCTACCCACATGGGTTGTTACTCCATTAGTTTCAAATGAATCCATTAATAATGATTTTTATTTAATGAAGAAAATATTGGGGGTCATGGATTCACATGATAAGTCAATGGAGACTATACCTCATGATGCCTCTACTCTCCCAAATTCATAAATGGTGGATCTTATCACACAAAACCTTGAATCAGGCTAGGCGGAATTTCCTCGCTTATCTAATCAGTGACCATCCATGTACCAAGTCAAATCTAGGATTTATATTATTGAACTTGCCACTATATTATCCACTATAAAATTTTCTTTTGACAAGCTCTTTATAACTCCTTTGTGTCTTGATTTTCACCATCAAGGACTTGTATTAGCTCATGATACAATTCATAATTTATATCTTTAGGCACTTATTTCTAATGACCTAGATCTAGGCTATCCTTGGAATCATAAACATTTAGGAACTTGAAAATTCAATTTGATGTGGCACATAACCATGTTCATGTGTCATATGTTTCCAAAAATTGCACAGGAGTTCAACCACTCCAACTGCTATCCTTGGCCTATGCCTAGTAATGGGCACTAGATTACATAACCTATTAGATTGCATCATGTTATGTATATATGTATATCATATAACATAAATCCAAAAAACATTATAGAGTATGAAAACAAAAAATATATGTTCTTGTTTTTCCCTAGTCCATGATTTCTTCTTTTATTATGTGCATTAACCATGGGCCTATTCCTTTTGGACAAATTTATAGGATTACATGGAGGTTTTCCACCATCATACATTGGCAACATGATGTATACTTTCAAAGATGTCACATATGGTTAGGATTGACATCAATCTTTCCATTGCATCTTTGACCTTCTTATATCATTTCATTTTCCCTTATATCTCACCATATTATGTTACGACATTAACCATGCTTTTCTGCATGTCATAACTTGTGCAATAGAGCCTACACTTCATGGGTTTCTTATAATAGCACTCAATTTCCATATTGGTTCCCATGTTGTGTTCATTTTTGAGCCTGGGAACCCTTTTTAAAACTCAACATTACTTTGAAATGAAGCCTGAATTATCTCTCTTTCTACTATTTTTGGCCCCCCATAGCCCATAGAGTTGGTTCCTATACTTTTAATCATTTCTCTTTGGTCTCCTATGCCTATGGACTTATAAATTTTTCACCATATGCTCCTTTTCTTATGTTTTCCTTCATCTCACTAAATACCCTTTCCATCAAACTTAACCTCTTTCCTTCACATCAATATTACCTTCGTCTTGCATCGTATCTCACCTTTATAGAGAGAACATTGCAATGAGTAGATTTCCATTGCTAAACAGTTCACTCTTGCTTATTTCTTTTCTCAGGTTGGTTCCATAAACCTTGAAACTATATGAATACAATCATGCCATTCATCGATTTGTACCGAGATTCCTTTTGGATGCCTTTTCATGCTCATTAAGCAATGAAAATCTTGAGCCTCTTTTGTTGATCTTTTTACGTTCATTAAAATCTCTAAAAATGTTGAGTTTTTTCCATTATTTCCTACTCTCTAGAGATGATGAAACTATGTGATGAATCTATTCTCTATTCTCACACTTGTTAAAGTATGAAAAATACATGAATACACTTTTACCTCCTTTTTTAACTTCTTAAAAAAATCTCACAGAAAAGACACAACCCTGAGTATTCTTTTAACTATTTTTAGGCTTATTGAAAATGAATGAAAAAACACTCTCAATCTCACTTATATTCCCTTTCATTCTAGTTAAAATATGAATGGGATCATTTATAAAAAAATGGGAAATGGGGGGAGATTTATTATCTTAATTTTGTGAAGGCAATCTTTAGTTATCCTTGAAAATGACAATTTTTTTATTGATCCTCTTACAATTGTTATTTTCTTATCTTTAGAGATAAATTATTAGCATGATTCAAGTCACTCCTTTATCTCGTAAATATCTCACCTAATTGGTTACCCTTCTAGTCCTTTAGGATATGATGATGCCTCCTGCATCACCACTATGTCTGAATGGTGCTCTTTATTCCAAAAATACAAAGTTCATATTTGTGTCATGCCATTATATGTTTAAGGGAATTCCTAGTTGTAGTTTTCCATTTATTGTGTCATTATACCTCTTGTTTCACCCTTCCCTATCTTAGTTGTGTGTTAATTCTTAATCTTATATTGTTAGTATACTCATTTTGGTGTTAGTTTCATGTTGAATCATGGGGGATAAATCAAGGCCCTCCTTTTGAAATATGTATTCCCATCGATATCAACACCTTATTTGGGATGTAGTTCTAGAAATATTCAAGTATGTTGGAGCTTGTAGTCCTCGATGGAAAGCTTCCCTGCAATTGGTAGTGGGTTTTCCTCATTAGACCATGTTGACTAATTCTATGAGTGCTTGACCTCATATAATTCACTTCAACTTGATAGATTATGATAGGCACCTTAGGAACCATTTTCATCATTGGTGGTATCATTGACATTTGTTAACATGATCCCTCAACTCTTGATAATTAGATGGCCCCCTTGCTTTCTTAACATCAACACATTTAACCACATGTAGTAGGGTCGTACCATCAGAATGAGGAAAACACATTAGGGATTGGGGCTACCCTACTCAAGTATATCCCCCCACCCTTACCAAGGCTACATTGGATAATGAATTATGTACTTTGGTGACCATATTTAAGCACTCTCCATTGAGTCTGCAATCATACTAATATATACTACAATAGAGATACACATTGTATTATGATTACTCCTTGATGAAATTAATCCAAAATATAATGTGTGGCTAGCCATGTTCCATGTTCCCTTATTATTATTGTAATTGTACCCCTTATTGTTATTGTTGTGCCCATGTTGTCCCCATATTATTATTATTGTGCTCATAGAAGCCCACTATTGTTATTGTTGTGCCCTTACATTATTATTGTTATGCCGGCTCTCATTATATTGTCACCCATTAGACTCTTATATATAGAAAGGAGGTCTTGTCATTTGTATCATCCAAGAATTATTCATTTTTGTAATGTAAAAGAGGTTGTCCCCTTGAAAGAGGCTTACATTTTAAGTCATTGATCTATATTTTTTCTTCTATTTTGTCAGCTGGTTGCATAACAATTGGTATCAGAGCTTTGGATTGTAGGGTTTTGCTGCTTCAAACAGGTCATTGTGGAATTTTCACTATAACATTTTTTATACAAAGCTTCAGAAGCTGAAACTAAAAGAAAATTGAGATGAAATCGTGATGAACCTGGTGATCGAATTTTAGATCTTGTCTCGCTATAGTTTTGGAGATATGAACTGAGGAAGTTAGGGTTTTGATAGGCTCCCGAATTTGATCTCAGACAGGTCACCTTGGTAAAAGCGTAATAAATTTCTCTCTGAGCATCTGATTAAAATTTCGTAAAAAGTGACAGAAAGTAGAAGGAATGTAGTCTATTGGGTATCATTTTCAAAACCTAAGATTGAAACGATGACACGAGGAACGTCATACAAATTCTCTCTACTGAACCAGACTATAATTAGGTCATCATGGGAGATTGGGCATAACTCTTTCTTCAGGAATCCAATTGTGATCAAAATTATGGGGTTGGAAAGAAGAATTAGAGGAATATTACAGGCCAAAACTTCAAAACTTGGAGATCTGTAATTACAAAGTTACAGTCTTTTCAGGATTGAGCGCATATAAAGTGGAAAACAAAAAGGTGTATTTTTTTTAAATTTACATAAGTCTTGTTTGAGAAAGTAGTTTGAAGTGATTCAAATGTCATTGTGAAGCATAATTATCATTCATTGATGACCCAAAGAAAGAAAATGGAAACACCTAGTAAGCAACCTAAAATCTCTACTATAACACATGAAGAAGAGGAAGAAATGCAACTTGATATATCAAAATTACAAGACCAAGTGTAACAAATTTCGCTCTCACAAAAAGTAACTGTAGCTAAGTTGGATGACTTAAATAATGGAATGGAAGATAAGATGGATGGCATGGCAGCTAAGATGGATGGTATAGAAGAAAAACTTAAAGGAAACATGGAAGATTAGAATATAAATTTGACAAAGTTGCTACAAGAAATGCTTACTAATGGAAGAAGGGTAGTAAAGGAAACTCATGATGAGAACAAAAGAAATGTTAGTCATGATTTCATAGTCTATTGTTCCATTAAAGACCCACCATGTTCCAAAGATTGATATGAGGATGTTTGATGGAAAGGATCTCGTCACATGGATATTACTGATGGAGCAATATTTTGATCTCCATAATGTGAAAAACAAACAAAAGGTATGAATTGAAACTTTATATTTGGAACCCAATCAGTTTGTATGGTATCGATGGCTTTGCTCTCATAAACAAATTGTCACTTGGGAAATTTTACAGAAAAATGATAGCACATTTTGAGGATACAAAAAGAAATACCTTTCTTAGCCAATTGATAAATCTCAAACAAAAGGGTTCAATGGTGAAGCACATTGAGGACTTCCAAATATTGAATACAAGGGTAAAAGATATTCCAGACGAGCATAGGATTGATGTGTTCATAGCGACTTTAAATAATAAGATCCAACATGAGGTTCATCTTTGGGAATGTGATTCATTCGAGAAGACATTCAAGTTGGCAAGAAAAATTAAAAGAAAAATTATGGCAACAAGGAAGCCTACCACTCACAACTATAAAGGTGGAAGTGTTGTTTCCCCTAGCCTTCAACAACCTACAAGGTTGACACCACAACAATTGGAAGAAAATAGAGCAAAATGGATTTTTGACAGTTGTGATAGAAAATAAACTAAAGGTCATAAGTGTACTGAGAATACATTATTTTACATAGATTGCGAAGAGGAGGAAGAAAAGGAACAAGAAACATCAAAAGAAGAGGATACACGCCAGGAAAAAACCCTAGAGAAATAAGAATTGAATCCAACCATATCTTGTAATGCATTGGCTAGAATTATGACTCCTCAAACTATTAAGATAAAAGGACATATGAAGAAGAAAAAGGTAATAGTTTTGATTGATTCGAGAAATACCCATAATTTTTTTCATTGTAAGATAGCCAAGGAATTGAATTTCTTCCTATATCCAGCACCAAAGTGTCAAGTGATGGTTTCAAATGGAGGAACCATAAATTTCTCTAGAAAGTACCATAATATCAAGCTATCCATGGGAGAATATGTGTTGAATATTCCAATGCTTTCCATTCCAGTGGGTGGTGTTGATGTTGTACTAGGAGTCCAATGGCTACAATCTTTGGGTACGATAGCTTTTAATTTTCAAGAACATTTCTTGAAATTTGTTTTGGAAGCAAAGGAAGTTGAACTAAGGGGTATCATAGGGAAAACAGGAAAGATAATAAGCTCTAATGGCATGACAAAGCTTCTAAAGAAAAAATAATGAGGCGTAATTGTACAATTATGTTCTCTAGAGGTTCCCACCTTGGAATCATCTATTTCTCCAGATCTCCAAAAAGTTTTGGGCAATCATTCCAGGGTATTTAAGATTCTAAAAGGCCTCCCACCTATTCATGATCATGATCATGCTATTCATTTGATTCCAGGAAGTGTTCCTCCAAACATCAAGCCTTACATATATCCCTATGCCCAAAAGAGTGAAATGGAACGTATGGTTGTAGAAATGCTAGAGGCTGGTATAATTCAACCTAGTCAAAGTTCTTTCTTTGGTCTAGTAGTATTGGTGCACAAGAAGGATGGATTATGGCGGATGTGTCCGAATTATAGGGAGATCAACAAGCTCACTATTAAAGATAAATTTCCCATTCCTGTCATTGATGAATTATTAGATGAATTGCATGGAGAAATTTACTTCACAAAGTTAGACCTTCGTTCAGGATATCATCAAATCAGAATGAAAACTAAAGCCATTCCAAAAATAGAATTTAGAACTCATGAGGGTCATTATGAATTTTTGGTCATGTCTTCTGGCCTTACCAGTGCACCTTATATATTTCAAGGTTTGATGAATTCCATTTTCAAACCCTTCCTTAGAAAATTTTTGTTAGTATTTTTTGATGATATACTAATCTACAACAAGTATTGGAAGGATCATTTTCAACATGTTGACAGAGTGCTCAAACTATTGGATGAGAAACAATTATATGAAAAAACCTCCAAATGTTTTTTTGGAGTACAAGAGGTGTAATATTTGGGTCATATTGTATCTCATGAAGGTGTTAAGGTAGACCCTAGAAAAATTAAATCCATTAAGGAATGGAAAATCCCCACATCCATAAAGCATCTGCGAGGATTTCTCGGGTTGACAGGGTATTATCATAAGTTTGTTAAGAATTATGGGAGAATAGCAGCACCTCTAACAACATTACTGAATAAATATGCATTTTCTTGGACTCCAGAAGCAACGAAGGCCTTTGAACATCTTAAAGAGGCAATGTGTCAATAACCAGCCTTAGCTACGCTGGACTTCACAAAAACCTTTATTATGGAATGTCATGCCTCAGGAAATGGAATTGGTGTTTATTTAATACAAGAAGAAAGGCCCATTGCTTTCAAAAGTCATCCAATCAAAGGAAAATATTGATACAAAGCTATTTATGAGAAGGAAATGTTGTCAATACTACATGCACTTAAGAAATGGCGACCTTTCCTAATGAGAATACACTTCAAGGTAAAAACAGATCATAATAGTCTTAAATACATTTTAAAACAAATATTATCTTTAGAAGAGTAGCAAGAATGGGTCACAAAGATGTTGGGTTATGACTTCGAAACCATCTACAAAAAAGGGAAGAAAAATGTTGTTGCAGATGCACTCTCAAGAAGGGATGAGGATGTGGAAGAATTTCTTTGTGCCATTTCTATTATCCAACCAGATTGGATAAATGAAGCAAGGGATGAATGGAAGAATGATGAAGAAGTGTGGGCACTCATTCATAAGCTGCAGCGATATCCCAATACATATGATACATTTAGTTGGAAAAATGATACGTTATGGTACAAAGGTCGCTTATACATATGTAAGAATTCCCAACTCAAACAAAATATTATTATAGAATTTCACACATCTCCCTTAGGAGGGCATTCAAGATTTTTAAAAACTTACCACAGGGTTAAGAAGGATTTTTTTTGGGATGGCCTTAAATATGATATTCAAAATTTTGTGCTGGAATGTTTGGTTTGCCAACAAAATAAAGTTGAGACGATTAAGACCCCAGGTCTATTACAACCTTTATCCATTCTGAGTCAACGTTGGGAGGAGTTTTCAACGGATTTTATCACAAGTTTACCCAAGTTCGATGGAAAGAGTGTCATGATGGTGGTAGTTGATAGACTTACCAAGTATGCACACTTTTTTTCATTATCTCATCCATTTAAATCTAGTACATTTGCTACTACATTATGGAAACAATTCAAAAGCTACATGGAAACCCAAAGATTTTTGTAAGTGACAGAGATCCTATTTTTACTGGAAATTTTTGGAATGAATTATTTTCTTCTTTGGGTACTCAGTTAGCTCATAGCTCATCTTATCATCCTCAATCTGATGGGAAAACTGAGATAGTGAACAAATGTTTGGAAGGATATCTCTATTTCTTTGTATCTGATAAACATAGACAATGGGTCAAATGGTTGGCTCTCATTGAATGGTGGTATAACACTTCCTTCCATATTACAGCAAAAATGATCCCATTTATGGCACTTTATGGATATCATCCACCATCCATCACATCATATTTAAGAGAAAACTCTAAGGTTCAAGCAGTGCAAGATCACACCAAGCATCAACAAAAAGTTCTCCAACTCTTAAAGGATAACCTCACTTTGGCGCAAAACAGAATGAAACAATAGGAAAATCAACATTGTAGCGAAATAAGTTTTGATGTAGGTGACTGGGTGTTTCTAATGCTACAACCATACAAACAAATGTCCCTCAAGCAAGCTAAGAAGGATAATAAATTATCACCAAAGTATTATGGTCCATACAAGGTGTTGCAAAAGATTGGTACTATGGCATGCAAATTGGAACTTCCTACATCTTTCTGAGTGCACCCATTTTTCCATGTTTCATGCTTATAGAAGGTTATAGGTGACAAGATCCCCATTCAAACAATATTACCAAAACTTGATGAAGAAGGAAAAATCATATTGGAACTTGAAGCAGTAAAAAAAACAAGAACTTGACAGCTATGAAATCGTTCAATTTCAGAGTATCTCATCAAGTGAAATAACTTACCTGCTGAAGATTCCACATGGGAGGATGAGAATTTTATACAGAAGCATCCAGAACTACTCAAGTGTTGAGGAAAACACTTTTTTGAAGGAAAGGGGCATGTTAGGTCCCTATAATAGTAGTGTATTCCCTTATTATTATTTTCATTGTACCCCTTATTCTTATTGTTGTGCCCATGTTCTCCCCATATTGTTATTATTGTGCCCCATAGAAGCCCACTTTTTTTATTGTTGTGCCCTTAAACTATTATTGTTATGTCGAATCTGATTATATTGTGACCCCTTAGACTCTTATATATAGAAAGGATGCCTTGTCATTTGTATCATCCAAGAATTTTTCATTTGTGTAATGTAAAGGAAGTTGCCCCCTCAAAGAGGCTATGTTTTAAGTCGTTGATCTATATTTTTCTTCTATTTTGTGAGTTGGTTGCATAACACTCTAGGTCGACACTTAGTAATGACATTACAGGTATTAGTATTACCATGGTATCTGCCTATGGTATTGACTTGGAGATTACCATGGTATAGGGGTATTGGAATAACCATGGTCTTTAACCATGGTATTGACTTGGATATTACCATGGTACAGGTGTCCATGGTATTGGGACAACCATGGTATTTTCTTGAGGTATTGATTGCATATTGTTGAGGATATTTTGACATATATTTATGTCAGTATTTTGAGTGATATTGTGGTTGGGTGAGAATATTTTTGGTCTGAGAGTGAGAGTGTGCTACAATATTATATTTTCATATTGTACACCTATAATTGTGTTTAGTAGTGTATGCATATCAATGTATCATTTTTGGATCAATGAAGCTAATGGGTTGCTCACATTCAGTAGGTTTGAGAGCCTTGTTTGAAAATGCATAAAACGTACTTCACATGGAGGTGTTGAAGGCATTGAGGCTTCATAATAGAGAATGTGTAGATAAGGTGGAGGCCTTATAGTAGACATATCAGAATGGGAAGAAAATTTCTGCAGATTCCAGTAGTGATGGGCGAGGCTCGTTGGTCGTGGTGGCTTCTAGCAAATGGGTCTTCGTAGAGTCATGTGAGAAGAGTATTTCTATATTATGTTGCTAGAATATTGTGATAGTAGCTGAGTCTTCGAGCTAATGGGTGTTAGTTCTTCCATGTAATAATTTTTTCAACATAATAGAAGAGTTGAGAAAAATCATCAACAGGTGGTTTTTTCCCTAGAGGGGGTTTCCATCAAAAATATTTTTTTCCCTTGTGGGCATGATTGATATTTTTCATGGTGTTTCTGTGTTTATTGTCTTTTGATTTAACATGCTACATATGTGACTAAGTTATGAATTTCCAACAACTGGGTGTTTTTGGTAAAATAATTAAATATTTAATTAACCCTAACATTATTGATTCACACCACCCCCCCGGTCTCAGTAGTTATATCATTTCTAACAATCAATATAAAAGTGGGGTTCTCTCGGTGAAGCTTGATTGTATGAGAGAAAATTGTGTGCCATGGAAAAGAATAAGAAGAAAAGAAAGAGTTGTAAATAGGCCAAGAATGTTGCAAAACCTAAAGAACCTATTTTGTTGGTAAAAGTTATGGAAAATAGTATTTTCATTCATGGACATTTTCCTTGCCAATATAGTGATGGTGATTTTGGGGTTATTAAAGAAATTGATCATCGGTGTTTTGAAGTTGATTCCTCAATATGTGAGGAAGGTTTGCTTCCAATGCAGGAATCTAAAGATGACTATCTTAAGAGACTAGTCACCCTTGAAGTAGAAAATAAAGCTCAAGAAAGATTGATAGAGAATCACACGTGGTCTGAAGAAATTGATCCAAATTCTTGAGGAAAGAGAGTTTGTTTTCAAGGAAGAAAACTCTGATCTGAAAAATTAGTTAGAGAAGGAAAGGAATATCAAAGAAGAGATTGGAAATCATGATAAGGATAAAATTAAACATTGTAAGAAATTAGAAGCAGAAAAAGAAGAAAAAAATGAACCCCAAAAGGGAGAAAATGAAGCAAAAATCAAAGAATACAAAGAATAAAGTTCTATCAGAAATGAAGGAAACCAGTATCAAAATCAAGAGTGAAAGAATGTGCCAAACAAAGATATGAGATGTTTTTTTTGTCAGAAGTTTGGGCACATTTCAACAAATTACAAAAGCAAGAAGACAATTCATTACAAGAAGAACTTGCAGTTGAAAAAGGATAATTCTGAAGTAGTCCCATCATTTTCCAGGTACAAAAGTTCAAATGAGTTTGGGCATAAATCTGTTGACTATAGGGTTCATGGCACAAGAAGAAAAAATCAGATCAACATAAGATCTAAATCATTTCCACCGTTTTGTTGGCACATTAGATGTTTTTTCTATGATAATTTAGCCCATATAGCCAAAGGCTATAAGATACATATGGCTATCATGGAGTCTAGATGGAAGAAAATGAATCCTGGTGAAAATACTTCCAACATGCATCAAACCAATAAACAAGTGAAAACTAAGGGAATATGAAGAAGGGAGGAGAAAAAAGAAAATTGAGGCCAATTTGGCCTGAGGGGGAGCTTGAAGTAGAAATTATATAAATTTAGGGGCAACTTCTCCAAGAAAAAGTGTCATCGACGATTGGTGTAAGTAACATTTTCCTTTCTATTTCTTTTTATTCTTTGAATTGGGTTAAATCTAAATGTATGAGCTCAGTTTGGCTGCATAACTACACTTACTTTCCTGCAAAATCTATGGTTAATTATTATGGTTGAGTACCTACAAAATAAGGAAGTTCTTGCAGTTACAAAAAATCAACAATTAGTCTTTCAAAAAAAATTGGGGGAAATAAAAGAAGAGTGCATTTGATTCAATTTTTACCTTGCACATGATGAGGAAATACATGTACAAATAAAAGTGAATGGTTATTTAATAAAGGGGGGCAATGAAATAATGCATAATTGGTTGAGTTAATCTAGTTTTTCACTTGGTAAATATTGGTTGGATCTAATTAACTATTTTAAAAGTCCAGGAAGTGTGAGTGGATTTTGCAGAGCATGAGGAGTGCATTTTTATTGATAGTGCTAAGAATAAAAAGTAGTATGTTTGATTGGTGTGAAGAAGAGAGTTTTGAATGGAATTCTGGAGGTATGCATGTAACATTTTAATGGGTCACAAGAGGTTTTGGATATTGCAATAGTTAGCTAGTGGAACATATTTTGATTCAATCTCCAAAGGGAAATGGTTTTGATTTGGTCTTGGAGCAATGGTCATTAATTGCTTGATCTTCTAAAATACGATCAAAAAATTGGTTTAATAATTAATCAATTTAGTCCTTGTGGACCAATGCATATTAAATATTATATTCTAGACCCACACAACATTAGATTGAGTTATGAATGAAGGGATATTTTTTTTCACAATCTGAGAAATGTAATGAAATTGATTTTTCCTTACTTGGTGAGCTAACAAAGATAGAATTGAAAACCAACGATTGTTTGTTTTAACCCATAAGCAAATAATTGTGAAAACCATCATTTTGTTTCAGAAGAAAAAAACTAATTGTTGTATGTATTATAAATGAAAAACTAGTTACATATAGTCTTGTGAATAACCAATGATAAAATAAACCAATTGAGAGTGTCTTCTTCAGACATTGTAGATAAAATTTGAATACAAAGTCATTAGAGTCTAGAAAAACTTCAGACATTTCAAAAAAATATAGAAACTACTACCTAATATGTCCGCAAAAAAACTTCAAAACTAAAACAAAAAATAGTTGTTATATACAGAAAATGATAAAACCAAAGAAACCTGCATCTATGGTATGAAGATTTTCACTTCTTCCCGCATGTTGCCTTCAATGATGGAGCCTTAGAACATGAAGCCTTATGAATCATGCAATCCCCCTTTTTAGAGACCATCAACAACTTTATTAGATTCCCTATAAATATGTGTCATGGTATAAATTCCAGAAAGACAAATCAATGCCTTGATTCGATCCCTCCATCCCCATAGATCGAGAGGGTCAAAACAGGAAACACCAGTGAAGCCTTCAATGATGGTCATTGAATCTACAAAATTATTAATGCTTTGTATCTACTTTTCTCTAGCAAACCACAACAAGCCCCAAAGGTAAAACATCTCAATCATGGTGTTTGTTGAGTTTATAGCTCTCCAATAAAGTTTGTAACAAGTTTCCTCATCAATACAAAGCCATTCCCCACAACCACATTGGCCTCACTGCATCACACCAT
>APFE031191054.1:318963-375377 GCA_000404065.3 Pinus taeda
TAATGTCCCATTTTCATCAACATCAAACATAGTGGTATATTCATCCACCCCCCACAGAATCTCTTCAAACTGTGTCACCTCCCTAGAATTGAACAAGTTTTGAAAATATATGACTGCTTCCTTTCGAATTTCATCATTAGAACATACCCTATTTCCATTATCCCCTATGATATTTGATATGGCATTATGATTGCTCCACTGATTTGGATAGTGATGAAATTTTTTGTGCTACGGTCCCCTTCCTAGATCCAAATAGATTTGCTTTTTAATCTCCTAGTGGCTTCTTGAATTTCCAAAATGTGCTTCTTCTTTTTCTCTACTTGTTTTAGTCTATCAAAACATTATTCGAATGGCATCTGAGTAGAAAAGACCTCCCCAATCACATAGATCTCAGCCATCAAATATTTAAATTCTTGTAATAAATCCTCCTTTTTTTGCCTCTCCCAATTTCTAGACCAGATTTTAAGGAATTGTAATTATTTTGTAATGTTGTCCATGGTCAATTTTGTTGAAAATAATACTGAGAGGGGGGTGAATCAGTATTATCTAGTTCTTTTAACAAATCTTCCTTATTTACACTTTGAATTACTTTTGCATATCAATACCATAAAATAATGAGCAAGAAAAACAGACAGTCACATCAAAGAACACCAGATATAAGGTGGAAACCCAATGTGGGTGAAAACCACCTGCTGCAATATGTCTCTATCTTCTTTCCAAATTAGAAACTCCTTTTACAATGGTCTTGTACTGGTGCAGTCCTTTACCAGTACGCAGGCTTGCAACCTGCAGAGGGCTACAACTCTCTCTTCTTTTCAGTGTCTCCTGGAAGGGACTACAACCCCCTACTCTTTTCTTTCAGGACCCTTTCATAAATTTTAAACTGGATTCCATAACATCAAAATGATCCATCAAGTTACCAGTAAGTCAACCCAGATACCAGTCCACAATAACAGTAAACTAAACCCAGAACACCTTTATCAACAAAAGAATCAGTCAACAAAAGATCTTAAGACAGATACACAATTTCCTTTTCTCTGGCCTGCGTCACTACGCACTTCACCTTCTGTGGTGCCGCACACCTCCGCAGCTGTGCCTTCTGTGGCACCTCCGCACTGCGCCTTCTGTGGCGCCTCTGTGGTGTCTTCGCACTGCGCCTTCTGTGGCGCCTCTGTGGCGTCTCCGCACTGTGCCTTCTATGGCACCTCTATGGCATCTCCGCACTGCGCCTTTTGTGGCGCCTCTGTGGTGTCTCCTGGTTGGCGCCTCCGCCACTGCGCCTCATGGCACATCTGTGGCGTCTCTGCACTGCGCCTTTCTGTGGCCACCCCCTCTGTGGCGTCTCCGCACTGCGCCTTTTGTGGCGCCTCTGTGGCGTCTCCTGTGGCGCCTCCGCACTGCGCCTTCTGTGGCGCCTCTGTGGCGTCTCCGCACTGCGCCTTTTGTGGCGCCTCTGTGGCGTCTCCTGTGGCGCCTCCGCACTGCGCCTTCTGTGGCGCCTCTGTGGCGTCTCTGCACCGCACCTTCTGTGGCGCCTTTGTGGCATCTCCGCACTGCGCCTTCTGTGGCGCCTCTGTGGCATCTCCGTACTGCGCCTTCTGTGGCGGCTCTGTGGCATCTCCTGTGGCACCTCCGCACTGTGCCTTCTGTGGCACCTCAGTGGCGTCTCTGTACTGCGCCTTCTGTGGTGCCTCTATGGCATCTCCACACTGCGCCTTATGTGGCGCCTTCGCACTGCGCCTTCTGTGGCACCTCCGCACTTCCGCAGCTGCAGCGCTCAAGAGATCACCCTTCACAGATTCGCTTTCCACTTCACTTTCATATAGATCGAGCTTTTGAAACAATAACCCAATATTTCAGATCTTAAGATATTCAACCCAAAAGCATACACAAGCCAAATGATCTCCTTTGCTTTATATAGGCAAGCTCTTCCTCAAATCATGGACCAATACCACGGGCCAAAACCATAACAAACCAATACCATCAACTCAATACTAGGGATAAACACGTCTGTCGAGATGCCATGGTCCAAAAACCATAGGTTCAAATTCCAAGGACTAACTACCATGGACCAAAGGTAAGTTTTCCCACATGAAATAAACTTTTCTCTGCATAAAATTCCGTGAACTTTTCTCCACATGAAATAAACTTTTATAAACTTTTCTCTGCATAAAATTCCGTGAACTTTTCTCCTGCGTACTTCTTAATTCTCATCATATTGAGAGCCATGCCATGGGTGCTGCCATCAAGTACAACATCTGTAACATATAACCATACCATAAACATAATGCCAACACACATTCCACATCTATGTTTGGGAATGGGAAATTTTCTTTATTTTAGTGAGGTAGACGAGTGTTATGGCTTTCGATTGGCCTAGACATAGTGTCATAGGGATTTCATTTTGGTCTCTTGCAAGCATTTTGAAATTTATTTTCTCTAAATTCTCATCTTTCCATATGATTCATAAGTAGAGTGTAGGTTTTGTAATCTTGTACCTTCTTCAATAAGATTTGCAAATTCGTCTACTTGGTGAAGTTGGGGACATAACAGAACCCTTCAAATATCCCTTCTTCTTTTTTAAATCCTGGTTGATTCTCATTCCATGTGTGGATGCGAAACAGTGGAAACACCTTCAAATACATGTCTTGGAACACCAATTCGTTTCCAAGACATGTTTAACACAATTTTTGTTCTATCATCCTTTCGTGTAACACAATGCAACATCTTGTGTCTCCTCATTCATAAACTCCTTTGTTTCTAATTGTAAAGTATGTAATGCAAACATTGTTTCCAATAGTAGACATGTTTTATGTTCAATTTATACTCCTTCAAATACATATGCATATGCCTTGTGTTCTAAGATTTCAAGAATATATGTCTCAAGCATTCATTAACCATTTTCTACCAGGTTAGTGATATTTCTTGTAGTGCTATCAACTCCTCTTTGCAATATTAACCATTGTTATCATGCTATATCAAATAGTGCCTGTGAGTTGGACATCCATCAATTTGTTTTATTGAATTCCAATTATTTAAAAAAAAAACATTTTTCTAGTTATTTTTCCATGAACATTGGATAGTAATTAGCTCTTGTTCTTTGAATACATTTGCTTTGCAAGTTATTAGAAATCCAATTTATATGTGTCCTTATTTTGTAGCAGATATCAATTATGAATCCAAGTCTGGAATTTGCTCACTAGGTAAATATTGCATTATCTTGTTCACACCCTGCTAATGAGCATAATTGCATTTTTGTAAAACTTCCTTGTAGATTCAAACCGCTAATTGTAATATGCTAAAACAATTGACTTTAATCTACTCTACTCATCAGAAAAAACAATGAATGATCGATGAAATCACGAAGCATAAAATAGATTTAATTCAATTACACATAACACAATAATTTTCTGGGGAAAGCCATAGCTAAAAACCCATTCTATATGTATATTGCATTAATAAAAAAATATGAGAAGATTACATTGCTTTGCTCAAGCCCGAGCAACCTCTGTACTATATATATCTGTCTCACCGCTTCTTAGGCAAGCCTTGGATGAATACAATAAGCTCTGCTCAACCTTGAGCTCACCCTGCACAAGTATTTCCTATCCTCTACCTGACTAACTTCCTTTGGCCAATACTTAGCCAAATTCCTAACCTTCCAAGCTCCTACTACCTTGTTCTCACAAGCTCCATGCACAAACTTGTGCTTCCTAATCCTTGGTCTCACCAACTCATGGTCACCAAGACAATGATTAAACTTGCACTTTCATTCCTCCTTTTAAAGGCAATTTGAATGGTTAAAATTAGTGAGTTTTCTAATTAAGGAATGATTTATTTTAGGCCTTCTTATGATTGCATGCACAATCTATTTAATTTAGATGATTTTACAACTGATAGTGCATTATCCCTGAACTTCAATCTCAACTGGGTCTTTTTCTGATCTAACATGCATGAGTTAATTATGAGTGAATCTTCAATTTGCTGGTTGAGCGGTGCTTGTTACACCCCACTACTAGATCTCCCACAAATTCCTCCATCAGTTGGAACTATTTTAACTTAATTTAATTTAGTTAAACTGAATTAAATAATTACAACTCAAAAGAACTCAAGTTGGCCCCCTAAAATTTAGGATCCACTCTACATGACTCTAGATAGACTCCCAACTTTTATTAGCTTAGCCAACTAATTCAAATTAACTTATATAACTATTATAAGTTGCTAAGAGAATTAGAATTACAATTTAATTTGGGGATAAATTAAATTAGGATCTTCCTTGATGCTATTTTCGACATTTATTCTTGTTATTCTCAACATATTTATTTTTAGATGTTCATCCCTTTGTTTTTTCTAAAAGTATTTAAATTGGGAGCTCAATAGTTTACAAGATGTGCCATGCATGAATTGACTACACACATGTCAGCATTTAAAGCATTCGTAAGTTTCTACTAAACATTTGTAAATTTCTAGTATACAAATGTTAGTTTTCATGGTTTAACTATTAACAAATGTTCCACTGAATTCATAATTGATTGTAAAATACAAAGTCTTGTAAGGGCCTTTTGTGCCCATATGTTCAACTAGGATTTGAGTGATTAATTTTGATAGGGTTTATTATAAAATGTTGAACAATTGTCAAACATGCAATTGAATTCCAAATATTTTGAAATAAAATTTCATTTTCCTGGTTATTCTGCCATGAACATTGTGTTGGCAGAAGAGCTTTTGCTTTTTCCATCTACAGTACAAGTTCATATGTTTTGGGAGGATGTTGGATCATAATCTCAACCAAATACATGTTTCCTGTAATAGAATCTGAAGTCCCTATTTGACTAGTTTTCAAAAAAAAAAAAAATGCAATTAATGTATGATTGTTGTTACATGGAACTCTAATTGGACAGTCTCCTGCCATGAACCCTTGGTGGTAATTACTTCTTATTTTTTGGATGCATCTGCTTTGCAGGTTTTGGGAACTCGAAAGTATACATGTCCTGAGCTTGTAGCAGGTATCCCTTATGAATCCAAGTGAGACTTTTGCTAGGTAAATATTGCCTTCTATTGTTCAGAACTTGCTCATGATCAAAATTGCATTGTTTTAATTTAATGTTCATTGTTTCATTTTTTTCAAACTCTTTAAAATTAGAGCTCAATATTTTGCAAGATGTTGCATACATGAAATTACTGCCGACAAGTCATCATTTATAGTATTTGTAAGTTTCTATTATACATTTGCAAGTTTCTACTATACAAATGTTGGGTTTCCTAATTTTACTATTAACAAATTTTCCATTGGATTCATAATTGATTGTAAAATACAAAGTCTTGTAAGGGCCTTTTGCACCCAGGTATTGAACTGGGATTTGATTGATTAATTTAGCTAGAATTTGATTATAAAACATTGAACTAACACTTGTCAAACGTGAAGATGAATTCCAAATATTTTGGAATAAAATTTCATTTTTTCTAGTTATTCTTCCATGAACATTGCGCTGGGAGAATACATTTTTCTTTTTCCATATACACTACAAGTTCATATGTTTTGGGAGGTTATTGCATGATAATTTCAGCCAAATACATGTTTCTTGTAATAGAACCTGGAAGCCCTGTTGCACTAGTTTCAAAAATGAAAAAAAAAAAACAAAAATTGGAATTAATGTCTGGTTGTTGTTACATGACACTCTAATTGGACAGTCTCCTATCATGAATCCTTGGTGACAATCACCTCTTGGTTTTTGAATGCATTCACTTTGCAAGTTGTGGGAACTCCAAATTATATATGTCATGAGCTTCTAGCGAATATCCCTTATGGATTCAATTGTGACATTTTGTCATTAGGTCAATATTGCCTTCTCTTTTTCAAACGATGGTGTTGAGCATAATTGCATTTTCCTTGATGAATATTCATCCCTTCGTTCTTTTAAAAGGTCCTTAAATTAAGAGCTCAACATTTTGCAGCATTTTGCATGCATGACATGACTCGACACATGCCAGCATTTAAAGCATTTGTAAGTTTAGACTATACAAATGTTGTCTTTCCTAGTCTAACTATTAACAAATGTTCCACTAAATTCATATTTAATTGTAAAATACAATTATAATGTCTCCTAGTAACATTATGATAATGGAATGAAGTGGTCTTTCCTATTAACATAAGATGTTTGCTCAGCCACCAAATCCTACCATGTAAAATTTGTGTAAAACAATGATTAGATAAGCCTTGTTTGTGGCATCTTGAGTTGGTTTTACAGCTACAAAATCCCCTATCTAAAGATCAACTCTGAACTATGCTAAAGATCAATTTCTTAATGACAATCTCTCTCAAGTATAATGTTGAGACTAAGGGCTTGTTCAGAATCATACAAAGTGGTGTCTCCTACTAAGATAATCATCATGGAGTGGTCTCTCTTACTAACATAATGTTGATTGGTTGAGATAAGCAATCTTACATGCTCAGCCACCCATTCCTACTGTGTAGAATTTGTGTAAAACAATGATTGGATAAGCCTGCCTAATGGTTGGTTTTACAACTACAAAATTCCCCATCTAAAGATCAACTCACAAAAATGCTAAAGATAAATTTCTTAATGACAATCCCTCTCAATTATAGTGTTGACACCAAGGCCTCCTTCAGAGTGCTAACTAATTTGGGATAGGCAACCTCAATTGACTAGATCTTTCTACAACAATGTGTTTAGCTTTTTAGATTTTTCTTTCTCACTGTTTCCAAAAGCCAATATATTTCTCTAAGAAAAAAAGAATTCCTCAAAGGCTCTCTTGGGGGACATAATTTAACTTTTATTTCAGCTTTATATCTTTATACAAAAATCTCTCGAGTTTTATTTACTTTTGCTTTTGCCTGTTTCCAAACGTCAGTAATCGAAAAATGGCTTCCACAAATGCTTTTTTGGTTACAATTTAACCATTTTTTTTGTGACTCGGGTAGTTGTTGAGGCAAAAACTAATTCAATTATGGTGTTGCAAGGTTTTGATGTTATCAAAGCACACAGCCATCAATGAATCTTTTCTTGTACCACTGTTGATCCTAGAGATACTTGGAGATGTCATTTCTTGGATCAGGTGACCAGGTTCTTCCAAGTTGCAAAATTAGACAAATTCCAGTGAAATGAATTGAGACTTTAAACTTCATCCCACATTTATTTATTTTCCCTTAAGGAAAAATCATAATTTCCATTAATATTTGAAAATTACATGTTGTAGATGCTTGAAGAAGCATATGTTGTAGGATGGGGCGACTCGCCCTTCAAATATACAAGTACAAAAAAACCCCCATAAGGGGTGTTGATAATTATAGAATATTTACATGTTGATATATATATATATATATATATATATATATATATATATATATATATATATATATATATATATATATAGACATCATAGTGTTCAGTAAATATATACACAAGATAGGCTTGCGGTAGTACTAGTAATGCTCCCCATCCAGCTGCTCCAGAATTAGCCATGAACCTCGAGGCCTGACTGCAAACTCCCTGGAAAGTTGGTCGGAAACTTGATTGTGTTCCCTGTAAATATGGTGAAATACAATAGAATCAAATTGATCCCTTAAACGAAGTGCATCATCCAATATCTGTCTCAAAGAAAATGCACGGCAGATAGATATGTTGTTGAACCAATTTATAATGATATTAGAGTCCCCATATATTTGGACATGCCTACATTGTTTCTCTAATGAAAATTGTATAATATGTCTGAGGGTGACCAGTTCAGCGAAATTATTGGTCACATTGCGCAACCCCATCTGGATTTTGAAGAGGTGAGTGGCATAAAGATATAATATGGCTCCCCCCCACATCTTGTAGCTTGTGCAGAGCCATCAAAATATGCCCAAGGGATACTTTTATCAATTACTTCAAGGATGATATTACATTGGAGGACAGGTTTATCTTCGTCTGGAATTAAGGAGTAGATGTACAGGACACGGGCATATACAATATTCCAGAGAGGTGAAATGTTACTGAGCTTATTCCTGACAAGTCAAATGGTCCGGCAGACTAGAATAGGGAGATTCCAAGCCTTAAGTGGCTTTAGCAATGAACACCAATATTGCCAAGCCTTTTGGATGGAATTGCCTTGCCAACAGGTAGGTAAAGGGAGAGAAGATAGGATCAGCCCCCAGAATTCCTTTGTAATAGGATAGTGAAGAAAGAGATGTTCAATGGATTCAGAGTCTAGTCAGCATAAACAACACCATGTAGGTCCATTGAAGGATCGCTTCATGAGGTTGTCTCTTGTGGGTGCTTTGTTCCGGAGGACTGTCCACATGAATAGTCTAAAACGAGGGGGAGATTTCATCTTCCACGGGATGCTCCACCACCACTTAATAACAGGTGGTCAATGAGCAGAAAAAATAACAGGATATCCATCCTTGGGGGTGGATATCCCATTCTTTGACTTTTCCCAAATCAATTCATCATCCCCATTAATGATCCTGACATGTGATTCAATAAGTGCATTGATATAGTTAAGCTAATCATGATGCCATATGTCCGGAATTCCAATCTAGGTGGTTGATTTCCAAGCTTGGTAGAAAATGTTGGTGTTCCCAGGGTCTGCCATATGATCAAGATGAGTGATGCCCGCATTTGATAAGAAGATGATAAGATCTTGTGGAAGACGATATGCGTTACCACCACATATCCAGGCGTCCAATCCCAGCCGAACAGAGGTGCCTGACCTAATCCTCCAGGTTATTCCATCATATATATATGAAATAGAATTGATAACCGCTTTCTAGATCATCGAGATGCATGTCCTGTTCCAAGTGGGTAACAAAATCCAATCCAAAGTTTGAAGGGGAAAAATGTATTTATGGAATACAACCTCAGTACACAGACTATGTGCAGTAAGGATCTACCAACCCATTTTGGCTACCAGGGATGTGGAGAAGTGAACCAGGTTTTTTAATCCCCACCCTCCCCATTTCTTTGGGGGGGCTATCAACTCCCACCGAACCCAGGCATAGATTTGACAATCATGTCTTCCCTTCCATAGAAATATGCAGCATAGTTTTTGAATTCTCATTAGGATGTCCCTTGGGATCCAAGCCATGGGCATCCAGTAGACTGGAGTTGCTTCCAAAACTAATTTGATGAGTACAAGGCGGTCAGCCCTAGAGAGGTATTTATGATGCCATATATTGATTCTGCGCTCAATCTTTGGGACCAGCCAGATCCAATCTGCGATTCTATAATGTAAGGGCTTAAGTCTAAAACCAAGGTACTTGAAGCCATCATCTAAAGATTGATGGTAAAGGGGAATCTGTGGAGAGCATATTGAATCTCATTGGGAGAACATCCATATATTGTAATGATAGAATTTTTGTCATTGCACTCTGTTACGCAGTAATTTGTCACCGTTGGTCACCGTCCCTGTTACCCTTGCTTTCGCACATTGGATGACACATTTATGGACCTATGACCAGTGACACAACTTAAAAACACTTGCATTGGATTCTCTTGAGTATGAACTTCAAATTCCTTGAAGACACCTTTTGCAGATTAGCCCTAAAAAGTGCCCTTTTTCCATTAGCGCGGGTCCACAGTGTCTTACCCACGCCAATGACTCAGTTCCTCAAAAGAGGGCGCGTCCATGGACACTCTGTCATAGAGCAAAGCCCGCGCCACCTAAATTTGGTTATGATTTTTAGCCAGCGCGCACTCATAAGTTTTTTCCTCTTTGTTCATGGAGTTCTCTGAAGGAAAAATCTCATGGAAGTGGTCGAGTGTCATCTTTTTATCCATGACAACCAAGTTTAGTGGCTATTTAGGGATAATGCTAAATCTTCAGTAGGTGTCCGGATACAATGCATACTCCTTCCTCCTCCATCTATAAATGACTGTCCCCCTACATTAAACCAACTAGTTTTTTGCTAGAGCTATTGTGAGTGCTAAGATAATGCTGGAGTGATAGTGAGAATTGAGAAGTATAGAGGGGTTATGCTGCCAAAATATTGAGAGAGAAGAGGTCACTTTGCAAGGCGTATTTAGCTGCTTGCCCAGTCAAAGGAGGTTCAACGTCAGAACCTTTGGTTGTAATCTTTCTTTGTTTCTACTTATTAATAGACGACTATAATTATGGTTCCACTCATGTGTCTTTTAAATGGTATTTGAGTTGTATCTTTTCTTACCGATATATAATTGCATATACTGGATTTTACGCTTGTGTTTGTATCGTTCTTTGCGTGTGCAGGTGTCTTTTCACGAGGAGCGTGGGGATTGTGACCGGCCAGAGCAAAGGAACGGGAACGGCGTTTCTTCTACAACAACTAGCGTTGGATTCCAGGTAAATCATCATAATCGATCTCTGATTTATGCAATTAGGAACCTGCGTGTAGCGTTGTGTGATTGTTGCTAGACCCGTGTTGGGCTAGTGGGATCACCTCTGTCCGCAGAGGGGATTTACCAGTTCAACAATTTGGCGACTCCGCTGGGGAGAAGCTTGTTGTTTGTTTTTGTGTTGTTTGATTTGTAAACTGTAGACGGAGCCTGAAGAGCGGCCAGATAGCCTTCGAAACACTACTTCTATGCATAAGTGAAGTAGATCAACGCCACTTTAGTCAATCTCCGGTTCAGTTTACAAACTGAACAATTTCAACCTTGCCTTGCATGTCAATTTTTCTCTTGTTTATTGGCTTGAATAGCTTTCTGGGTTGAAGTTTCTTGCTGTTTATTGCTTGCTGGCCTTTCTAGATACTGTAAACCAAGCTTTGGACTACCTGTTTTGTTCTTTTTACCTGGCAAACTTGATTAGCGCGGTTTTTCTTCTGATAGTCGCGCCAGTTGGCGCCCGTTGCTATCAGACAACCCGCGCCAATCCCTTAATAGCGCAAGTTGCAGTCTGACAGTCGCGCCAGACTTGTTAATTTTTTATTTAGCTTGTTTGTCAGCCTTATAAGCTTGGATTTGTGTCTTTTTGCATCTTTTGCAGCTTCTGGAAGTTTGTTGGACCCTTATTTGACTGGTTTTGAGTCTCTCTTTTGAGAAATTCTTAGTTTGATTTCCTTTGATCATTACTTGAAGGTTTGCCTCAGTCTCTTCACCATTTTGCATCTTTTTGCTTTTGTTTTTGCAAAAAATTTCCCCTTCATTTCGCGGGGGGGGGCTAAATTGGGTATGAGTGTTAATCGCCTTTGAGTGTTTTATTTTTTGATCTTTGGAAATCTCACCCAATTCTCTTGATTTTCACTTGACTGGTTCTTAGATTACATTAGAATCATCTTGTGTTTGAGAATTCTCTTGCATAGATCACACGTGCATAATTAGAATTCTCATTTGTGCATAGATTACATTTGCACACTTTTCAAGTGAATTGTGCATAGTTTACCTTTATCCTTCAGTTGTTTGCTTATTTCTATCGATTTTTAGCCCTAGTGGCTTTGCATATCGAGCCTTCTGTCGGATTGATGGTTGCCAGATCCAGTCAGTTTATTGGTTGTTTTCCACATTCCTCTGGTAGTTGTACAAGTTTTGCATTCTATGCTGCAAGTAACTCACTTTTAGCTTGTTTATTTCTTGTTTGACTTCAGTTGAACTTAGATTACATGGTTCTTTGGAGGTCTTGGTGTTCTCTTTGCTTTGATAGGTCATTTTTCACGTTTCAGAATTGGTTCTAAGATTCCTTTGAGTGAATTATCTGTTGAGTGCATATCTCTTGAAATCTGTTGAAGTGCATCATACTATTTTAACAGAAAAGAAAAACAAAAGATTTTTTGCTTTTCATTAATTAGCATTTTGTGTTAATTTTGCTTTTAAAAAAGAAAAGAAAAAGATTTTCCTTTCTTGTTATTAGCTGCATTAGAATCTTTGTGATCTTTTTGTTTGTATAAAACTCTTAACTCTTCTGTAGATAGAATTCATTCAACGAAACGATACAATTTTCGCATATAGTTGCATTTAGGAAATTTCAAGAGACCACATACGGTAGGACCGAAAACTGAGACATAATTAAAGATAAACCTTAAAATGAATTCAATGAACCTAACAACGCATTGAAACATAACGCTCACATTCTAGAGGTCTAGGTTAGAGACGTGTTCCGGCGTCTTTAAACCTGGTAGTTTATCGTTGAGTGGTTGGATGATTCCTCCACGGTGAAACGGTAAGTGCCAGTACGGATTGTGCTCCCACGTACCGTCGAGTATATATTGGGAGACCCCTATAGGCTTGCAACCTTTGATCCATAGGAAGCTGAGTCTGCCGCCCTACAAGCCGTAATGCACTGAACACAGCATTCGGGAAGATTGATTGCAGTACGGGAAGTCCTTCGTGTTCATCTGTTCGCCAAGGTGTATATAGCAGTTTTACAGATTGTTTGGCAAACCTTTTACCTAGTTTTCCAGAGTAGTCGCTTTTGATCCTTTTCAGACTCTCCAAAAGAAAAGGTGTAAGTGAGAAGCTTGTCACTTCGTGCTCATTAAACAATCGAAGGAGACTAGAGTCATCTTTTCGTCCTTTTCTCGACTCTTTAAAAATGAAAAGGTCAAGTTAAGTGTCTTCAAATCTATTCGGCCACGATCACATTACCTGGTTAAATCCTGTGTGTGCTAGTTCGAATAGGTTTTCCTTTTGATATGGCAACTTTTCCAGGATTTACCAACCCCAGTCCCCCTCCTGATGGGAATCCTGGTCGTTTCCCTTCTCCTGGAAATACTAGTGCTCTTTATATGGCGACATTAACCCTTACAGGGTTAACTGTTGGGTTACCAGTTTGGTTATTTTCAAACTCTGTGGTCCCTACTGTGTCGGCTGATACTCCATCAGTCCCTCCACCTGCACAACATCATGTTGAACCTAAGGTGGACCCCTCCCCTTCGACGCCTACTTCTACGTCTCCTTCTTGTACTTCACCTGGTGAAAGTATCGTTTCGAGTAGCCAGGTGGCTAAGAAGAAGAAGAAGAAGACTAAGAAGAAGAAGTCTCCTAAAGGAGCAGATACAAACACAACAGAGACTACAAGCACAACTGTTGCTCCATCCCGGACACCAGAAGTCGGACTCCTTCCCACTCCTCCGCGGAAGGTTAAGTTTCCTTGTCGATTATGCACGGAGGACCATCTTCTTCGTGATTGTCCTGGCATTCCCAGGGTCTTAGAAGTATGGTCCCGCGATCCAGCCCGTCCCTCATCGTCCACTGAAGCTCATGGCGATGCTACCTCCGTAGTTGGTCATGGCAAGGGAAAAGGGAAGATTTGATTCCCCTGCAGATTTTGTGAAGGCAATCATCCCCTTCACCTTTGTCCACTCATGGATAAAGCCTCCACTGTTTTGGAAAATCTTGCGGTTCCTTTGCGCCAACTCCCCGCTGGATATCAGCGTCTTTCTGCAGCTGCAGATCGTCCTCCTGCTGACCACAAGATTGGTTTAGACACCTCTCTTATTCAGCCTCCTCTTCCTGAATCTGGCACTACCCAGCCTGTTCCCGACCAACCATTGGTCGGAGAGCGTGTCGACTCGAGTTTACCACCCGTTGACCACCCTGTTCTGGAAGAGCGTCATGATCATGTTCTTCTTGTCTCATCAGATTCTCCTGAGTCTGAAAGCGTTCCTCTTATCCCTGTTGACTCAGAGGGTCTTTCTTCGGTTCCTTTAGAGCAGGGGGGCAATCATACGATTCCCCCACCAAGTAATTCGGTCGTTTCCTTCGACTGGCGTCACCTGACTGCTTTCCGCCTTCCATCCCATGTGCCTTTCCAGATTACAGTACTTGCCTGTGATAAGGCAGTCCCTGGCACTATTCTGGATGAAGGTGCGTCAGTCAGTCTTATGTCGTACACTACTTGGCAAGCTCTAGGTTCCCCGCAGCTCAGGCCGGTTACGCAGAATCTATTGGCTTTCGACGGAGGAACATGTCCATCTCTAGGAGTCCTCCCGAAGTTCCCTATTACTTTGGGAGGTAAAACCGTCTATATAGACGTGTTGGTTACCCAAGGCGCTTTAGATTTCCATCTTCTCCTTGGCCGTGACTATATTTATGCCATGGGGGCCCTCGTCTCTTCACTTTTCCGTGTGGTTTGCTTTCCACACGATGGAAGGATTGTAACTATCGATCAATTATCGTTCTTTAGTCCCCCGGTGCCCCCTGCGCAGTTGTCACCCCCTCCTGGTTCTCATCCACTGGTTGTATCTACCCCACCGCAGGTCAACTATGTGGCTATATCCAGCACTGCCGCCATCGTGCATAGTGTTCTGGGGGCATTGGGTCTCGACTTCCAAGACATTGACCTCCCATCGGGAGCGCCACTCTTGGAAGCCCTGACTTCCTGTTCATTATGATGAAGATCGGGCGGAGCATAGTTCATTTCCCTCTGTCAAGCTCCTTAAAAAATGAAACTAGGATTGGCCAAGCATAGTTCCTTGTCTTGTGTCAAGCTCGTTTAAAAATGAAACAAGGAGTCTCAAGCATAGTTTCTGATCTTGAGTCAAGCTCGTTAAAAAATGCAACAAGGGTTATGAGGATAGTTCTTTTACTGTGTCAACCTCATTTAAAAATGAAACAATTCCCTTTTCAGATCGAGTCTTTGATTAAGATCTCGTAAAATCCAAGTCGAGTCTTTCCAAGATCTCAAAAGTGAACCCTCATTCCATCCACTTTGTTGAATGCAATGAAGCTTGGGGGGCATGTACCTCGTTTTGTGTCATTATGCTGGGGGCATGCGAACTTATAAAAATCATAGTTTTTCGTTTCAAGCTTGTGTAAACACGAAACCGAATCCAAGCAAAGTTCTCCATGGTTCAAGCTTGTGTAAAAATGAACCCATACCCGAGTCACCTTTAAGCTCTTTTCTGACTCGTACAAAATGAAAAGATTGCCGAGTATTTTTTCCCTTTTTGACTCGTTAAAAAGAATAAAAATGGAGGTCTTCTTTCAGCTCTTTTCTGACCGTTTAAAGAGGAAAAGATTGCCGAGTTATTCCTCTTGGCTCGTAAAACGTTACTAAGGGGTGGTCGTTTTAAGTTCTTTTATCGACCGTTAAAATATAAAAAAGATTACCGGGTCTTTTTCGTTTCAAACTCGTTAATGGTTACGAAACGACGTGGTTTTGATTGCTTTTCTACTTTTTCAGGTCAAAATCACTATTCATGAAAATTACTCCTCGGTCGTAATGATCGGGCGGTTCTTGCGGGCATCATTTTATACTTTTTCGGGCCCGAGAGACACAACTCTACGAAAAAGGACCTCTGGAGTTTTCTTTTCTGTGTCTTTTTCAAACTCTCTAAACATGAAAAAGACTCCGAGTTTTACCTATGTCAGACTCGTTAAACTCTGACGACATTGGACTCATCATTATGACGAGACTCGAGCTTCTCCTCCCTAGGGCTCGTTAAACTTTTACTAGGTTGGATTCGACCGAAGGTCGAACTTATACCACAAGCATATGCTATCCCCGTCAAGCTTGTTAAAAATAATTGGGGTACTCGCCAGAAATGGCGGGGGAAAAAGAAAATTTTGGAACCATAATCATAAGTCGTGTCGACAGTATGTCGCTCTTAAACATGGCACTCCTCTGCTTTCGCGTCAGGGTGGGGATATCTGATTTGGCCTTTCACTTGCCTCCGTGGGTTTGGGTGATCCTATTTGACCTCTCATCTGCTCACTGCCTCGTCATCGTGACCTCTGATCTAGTGATGTCAAATACTGCCAACTTCACTGTCATGCCGTCAATATGTTCAAGAGAAGTTGACCTCTGCAAGAAACTGCCTCCTCCTGATAGTTCACAAATCTCATTTCACAACATTGTCTCTTCCCGTCTCGTGTCGATGATGTGGGAAACATTATGGCCCACCTTCGACAAAAATCACTTCCTGTCGACTTCAGCTCATTATCCAGGAAAGTGACCTTGAGACTCCCTTCCGGTACCTTGGAGCCTGCATGCCTCAATGGCAGGTTCTTCGTGTTCGACACGAGGTTTTCATCATTGGCCTCTGATCGGATGACTCTGCGGGTGTTCGACATCGACTCATGCATTCACACGCCATAGACTGTACCTATAGTACCTTGAGGACCATTGTCATTATTGGTGGTACCTCTCGCGTCTGTTAACAGTTTTCATTATTGACTGGTAATCAGGCGATGTTCATACATGTTCGACTTGATCTCACATGTTCACATGATTGAACTTGTACTTATGTTCGGGTCGAGGTGGAGCGCAAGACCCTAGATTGTGTCTGTTGTAATCCAGGCGTGATTTTGATACATGACTCTTTCACTGGATGGCTACGACCATACCTGAGTCTATTCATTGATCCTAACTAGATGGCTGCGTCCATGCTATGGATCTTGATTGTTATACTCTGTCAATGGATGGTTGCATCCATACCACATATATATCATGTATTTGAACTATCATACTTTATCTCTCAATGCAGATTCTCGGAGGCAGCTGTATATGGTCTTGTAAAGCACTTCACCTCTCTCTCTCTCTCTATCGAGGCTCATGCTTTAGGGGGCATCTGTTACGTAGTAATTTATCACCGTTGGTCACCGTCCTTGTTAGCCCCACTGTCGCACACTGGAGGACACATTTATGGACCTATGACCAGTGACATAACCAAAAAACACTTGCATTGGATTCTCCTAAGTATGAACTTCAAAGTACCTGAACACACCTTTTGCAGATAAGCCACAAAAAGTGCCCTATTTCCATTAGCGCGAGTCCACAATGTCTTACCCGCGCCAATGGCACAGTTCCTCCAAAGAGGGTGCGTCCATAGACGCTCTTTCATAGAGCACGGCCCGTGCCACACAATTTGGGCATGATTTTTGGCCAGCGCGCACTGGAATGTTTTTTCCTCCATAACTCATCCAGTTCTCTGAGGAAAAATCCCATAAAAGCAGTCGAGTGTCGTCTTTTCTATCCATGACAACCCAGCTCAATGGTTATTCTGGGACAATGCCAAAACCTCAAAAGGTGTCCAGATACAACGCATATATCTTCTCCTCCATCTACAAATTCCTGTCTCCCCACATTGAACAGGCTAGTGATAATGTGATTTTGCAAGTTTGCTAGTGGAGTTTTATAGTTTTTGGAGTGACAAGTGATAGAGCTAAGTTCATAGTGAGAATTGAGACCCATCGAAGAGTTATGCTGCCGGAATACTGAGAGGGAGGAGGTGACTTTGCAAGGCTTGACTAGCTATTGACCCAGTTTGAGGAGATTGCAGCGTCAAGCCGATTTGGTTGTAATCCTTCTCTTCTTTTATTGAATGATAAGCGACTGTTATTATGGTTCCACTCATGTATTTGTCTGATAATATTTGAGTTATGTCCTGCTTGACTGATATATAATTGCATGATTTTAGATTTTACGCTTGTGTGGATTGTTCTTTGTTTGTGCAGGTGTCCATGCGCGGAACGCAAGGATAGTGACCGGCCAAAGCCAAAGGACAGGAGCGACACTTCTTCCACGAACAATAGCGTTGGATCTCAGGTAGATCTTTCTGATCGACCTTTTAATTATGTAATTAGGAACTTGCGTGCAGCGTGTTTGATTGTGGCTAGACCCCTGTCGGGCTAGTGGGATCGCCTCTGTCCGCAGAGGGGATTTATCTCACCAACAATTTTCTTTTCTACCACTTTGAATTTTGAGCTTTTTCCATGCCAATGTATCTGAAGATTCACTTAGATCAAGATGAATTTTGTTTTGAGCCATCACTGGGTTAACTCAGAGGGCTGAAGCTCTTGGGTTAGGGCCCGACCCTAGAAACCAAAGCTCCTCTTTCTTGTATTGTTAAGTAGCAGAGCATTCTGGTCATCTATTGAAGTTATTCATTTCCATTATAGCAGTAGCATAGATGCGTGGTTTGATTGTTCATTTGCTTTAGTAAGTTCATTCCCATTAGAGCATGATGACATAGATTTCTAGTTCTGTTCATTTACTTAAGTAGATTCCTTATTTTCTGTTTATTTGTTTAAGTAGCTACATTTCCATTACAACAGGGTAGAATAGATTAGTTGTGTTTCACTGTGATTCATTTATGCTTTCATTCAATTAGCATGGTAGCAAAGGAAAGATCCATAAGGTTGCCCATAGGTGTCTCGACCTCACCTCCTCCCTCTGGGACCATGACGTGAGGAGGGAACCCTATAGAAACCCCAAAAACATAGGTTTTTGGTTTTCACAGGGATTTTGTTGTTTAACATAGTCACTCAGCTCATTTCATATCATTGTGTTCCTTTAATGATCATATACTCCTTCACTCTCTTCCTGTCATTTGATCTTCCTCACATCCCTGTCATTCTCCTTTAGCATGAAAAGCTGGGCGGAAGATGTTAATATGCATTCAAATGGGTTTTAACTATAGATCACCTCACACAAAAGAACTAAACAACCACTGCTTGAATTCACTTTTAGCATTTGACTTTGTGCACTTTAAATCCCAACCGGTGATCTGCTTTGTCAGATCCAATGGCTATTGTACACCTTTTCACTAACCAGCTCAGTCAAACCTTCACCATTGATCTACCTCACTAGATGTGATGGATATCACGCAATATCACGTGGATCTCTACGTGATCGTTATGTACCTGAGGGCATTCGAAATGGGTGGTTTCCCCGTGCTACATGTCGGCTGGGGAGGCTAATCGCATGAAATTTGAGAAAAGTACTTTCAACATTGAGGGCACGGAAAACACTACTTACTGCCCTCTAAACATGCTCCCTCATCTCTGCACGTTCGTTTAAGTGCTCCAATCTACACCATCGATTTGTCCCCTAATCAGAAAACTATCACGTCACCTGATACCATTTCCACATGTTCCTGTTTCCCTTGATCTAATATCCATTGTCCATCTATCGATTAATCCTATCTATCCATCTCCTAACTTGACCCATGCGATATAATCTCAACCATCCATCTCCGACTATCCCCATTCATTCATCTATTCACTTAACCACCCGCAATATAATATCCACCATTCATCCTAAATTTAACCCTATTCACCCATCTACCTACATACCCTCCTGCAATCTGATCTCAGTTGTTTGTTTGCTTTCACCCACCTAATCCAACAGTTCTCAGGCGTTGTTACTGCCTCACATACTCTTTACACCAATTCAACCTCTAATTGCTTCTTCCTCTTCGATACAGACTTAGCTTAGGTTCCATTGTTTACCCCTTAGTCTAGTTTTGATGATTTTACTTTTGCAACTTTGATAATTAGCATTAGATTAGTGATTGATCTGGTAATTCTGCTTAGCATAGTTATTTAATTAGTTAGCTAGTGTCTACTATGACTTTAGCATTACATGATTGTTTTCTTCATTTTTGTAGTAAAATAGCTCTCCCCTAGAATAGGTTTTCTCTCCTTCCATCAAAATCAAGCTTCTTCTAACCCCATAGAAGTCTGGCTTGGAACCCCTGGGGTCTCTTGCCAGATGACCAATGACAATAGGAAGTACCTTCACTTCTACTTGTGTATATAGCACAATCACCTCCAAGTTTGTATGAACCCTGGGTTGATAAGTAAAGATGGTAGCCCTGGGTGTTGCAACATTCTTGCTGCAATACCTAGGCTCATCACTTTTTGGCACCTTTGCCAGGGAGGTGTCAGAGTAGGAGTGATTGCTGCTCCTTCTTCTATTTCTAATCTTCAATTTTCTTCCATTAGTTCGTTTTTGCAAAAGTAATCTAGTTTCTTTCATTCATTTGTCATTTATCTTCTTTCCTTTCCATTCTGCAAGTAGAATTTTAATTCAACAAGTAGTTACCTTCTTATTAGTAGTTTTCCATTCAATTAAGCAATTTCATTCTGCAAGTAGTTTTCTTTCTCTCGGTTATCTTCCATTCAACAATTTCAATTCAGTAGGTATTTTCCTTTTTGATAGTGTTTTTCATTCAATCAGCAATTTCCTTTATGCAAAGTACTTTCCAGCTTTAAAGAAAAATATTACAAAAAACCAAAAACATTTCCTTTCATGCCTCGTTGGAATAGGGATAATTTAGAAAATTCTTGCCAAATACCCCTACTACATCCAAGAGCCAACCTTATTTCTTCTTCAGTGGTTGTGAATTGGAAGAACCTTTAGGTGAGCAAGTTGACATATTTGAAGAACCTATAGGGGAAGAAGAAGAGGAAGAACCCATTCCTACTAAACCAATGGTTGAAAACCAAGATGACAAAGGAAATAGAGAGAGAATTAAGAGTGCCTTCCCCATTAAGGAAACCAATGGGGACACTAAAATGAAGAATATAAGCCCTTCTGCTCTATCTCATTTCCATGACTTGACCACAGAGGAACCTAACGCTTTCCTATTTGAGTATGTTTTTATATGCCGAACATATGACTATGCAGAGGATGAGAAAAAGTTAAAATTGTTTCCATCTACCCTCAAGGATGCAACATTGTGCTGGTTCATGGGTTTGCCTGGAGATAACATCATAACTTTGGCTCAGATGCAGCAGGCCTTTAACAACAAATATGGGGACTATTGTAGGTCAAAATACACTAAAGAAGAGAATTTTAGGATGACCATAAGCCAGGATGAATCTTTAGAAGACTATGAAGAAAGATTCTAGCTCAGTTACAAAAGGGTCAGGTGCACACTTGACCCTGAGTCGCTGAAGTTGGTCCTTCATAGAGGAGTAAGGGAGGATATCGTAGATAGCTTGCATTTGTTAGTAGGAGGATATATCTACCAACTACCCTATGAGGCTATGAATACAATCTTTAGAAACCATTCTAGGGCAACTAGGAAAAAGGGTAGGAGTAGTTAATCTATGTCTAGTACATCATCTTCCAACTCATCCATCAAGGATGAAATTAGAAATATGCTGGCAGACATCAAAAGTGAAATTTTTCAACCCCTTGCCTTGCAATTGGATTACATGAATATCAAAAGTAAGAAAGAGGATGCAGAGAGAGCCTTGACCATCGTTTGTCCTAGATGCACCAGGAGGAATCCTAGGAATGAATGCCTATTGAACTGTATTGAGATTTTCTCAGTCTGTGAAGAAAAGCACTCTACAAACTCAAAGTTGTATATCAAGGAACTGAAGGGGTCACTAAGTAGCTTTGCTACATCAACCAAAGGAGACCTTCTGGGCCTAAACCATACCATCAAGGTATGTAAGGATCATCCCATGCATATTACAGACCCAATCAATGTTGTGTGTGGAGCCTGATTATCTTCTGTATTCAAAGGTATCACCACATTGGACCCCAGTTCATAATCATTGTCGCCCATAAAATATTCACTACAGGGGGGGTCCAGGGGGGCAGTAGAGATCTGGTAGTAGAAGTTATCTTTAATTTAGGGTTTTTTGCCCTAGAAGGCAACCCCTCACTATATATTAGGGAATTGTATTGCGTCTATATATATCTGTATTCTAAGTGAGGAAGAGAGTGGAGATTGAGAGTGAAGAGGAAATTACAGTGGATTTGTTGTTGGTTGTATCTCTTTAGTTTGATGGATAATATAAAAAGAAGCACTGGATGTGTCTCCGTGGACATAGCCCAAACTGGGTGAACCATGTATATTTGTGTCTCTCTTGTTTTATGTGTTTTCTGTGTTTATATTTCTGCAATATTTTATGTGTTCCATTACTCTGTAATATATAATTTCCTAACAACCAAACAACAAGTATACCTTCTTGGGGACCCCCTGCTCAACCATCCTGGTCTACACCCCCTCCTTGATCCTATGCACCTTAGTATCATTCCCAGCCAACCAGCTAGTCACTCCAACCTTACATTCAACCACAACATCAGTGGAGTACCCCACCCCGGGGGTCGAGGCTCCAAGTCAACAATGTTCCACCCCTATTGCCTCCACCACTTACCCAACCACAACTCCTACACTCTCTTCCACCTAAGCAACCCCAGATGCTTACCCAAGCAAATCCAAACCCGAAAAATAGGCAGGCTTGACAAGGATATAGTGGAGAGACATCATACCCAGCTTATGTTGTAGAAATCTAGGAGATCAACCTCAGATTTGGGAGAATTCTCTCAGATAACCAGTCGCCCTCTTCACATAGGGAGGTTGAGGAAGAAAGAGAGGAAAGAAACCTTAAAGAAAATCCATCCTTTCATGAAAGATTAGCCCAACTACTCTAGCCTATCCCAGAAGAAACTAATTTTCTAGGAGAATTGAAAAACCTATGTGTAAAGATCCCCCTTCTCTAGACAATCAAAGATGTTCCTATTTACAATAAATTGATTAAGGATAAGTGCTTTAAGCATCCAAGAAGAAGAAAAAGGGATGCCCCTACCACTAATGTCATTGGGCAGTTATCTGACTTAATGTTAGGACAGGTAATATGACCAAAATACTTAGACCTTGGAAGCCCTATAGTTGATGTGCACATCAATGGCACCATTGTCCCACACACTCTAATTGATCTTGGGGCTGCCATAAATGTGATGACCAAGGACGCCATGCTCAAGCTTAACCTCCAAGGGTCATTAAGGAAGACCACAACCATGCTAGAACTTGCAGACCATTCCACAATCACCCCTAAGGGAATTGTGGAGGATGTGATGGTCTCCATTGATTCCTACGAGTACCCTGAAAATTTGCTAGTTCTCCAGTCGAAGGCTAAGCTTACTGGTTACCCTCTCATCCTTGGGAGGCAATGGTTGGCCATTGCTGATGCCTACATTAGTTGTAGAGCTAGTAATATGACAATCAAGAATGGGAATATGTCCAAACAATTAGTCTTATACCCTCCTACTCAACCTTCCCTAGAACATGATTTACCTTTATGGTTGGAGGAGGAGGAAAAAGATGAGCTTTATTCTGCTCGATTTTATGCTATGAAAGCAATCTTAGGAGGAGGACAACAAGAGGAGGATGACTTAATTAAACACCTGCTCCAAAGTCCAGCTCCTAGTTCATTACCCTTAGAAGAAGAAGTAAAGGAAACATTGAACAATCATCAAATTGACTTATGCTTGGCCAATTCTAGCGCACCCCGAGTCAAAACAATAGAATTTGGCCCAGAGAAAATCTTGAAGATTAATCCATCTCTTTCTACTTTAGAAGAGGAACAACTATGCAAATTATTGAACGAGAACATAGAAGCCTTCGCTTGGAGCTATAAGGAAATGAAGGGAGTACACCCATCAGTGTGTACTCACCACGTACACTTCAATGAAGGTTGCAAGCCAATCAAGAAATCACAAAGGAGGATGAATCCAACCCTTAAAGACATCATCAAAAGAAGAATTACAAAAACTGTTAGATGCAGGGTTCATTTACCCTATCTCTGACAGTGAGTGGGTCTCTCCTTTAGTGTTAGTTCCCAAGAAGAATGGTAAGTGGAGGATTTGTGTCAATTATAGTGAGTTGAAAAAAGCCACAAAGAAGGATCATTTTCCCCTTCCCTTCATTGACTAAGTGCTAGATGACCTGGCAGGGAAGAAGTTATTTTCTTTCCTAGATGGATTTAGTGGGTACAAAAAAAATCCAAATCTGCCGAGAAGACCAAGATAAAATCACATTCACCTATCATTGGGGTACTTTTGCCTATAGGGTCCTTCCTTTTGGCTTATGAAATGCTCCTACCACTTTCCAAAGAGTAGTTATGAGTATTTTTGTTGAACTAGTGCATGACATTGTGGAAATATATATGGATGATTTTACACCTTATGGCTGTGATTTCTAAGAATCCCTTACTAGCCTAGGCAAAGTATTACACAAATGCATTGTAATGAACTTGTCTCTCACTCGAGAAAAATGTGAATTATTAATGAATGAAGGGATTGTGCTAGGTCATTCTATATCTCAACAAGGACTATAGGTGGACCCAAACAAAATAGCCATCATCGAAAGGGTCCCACCTCCAGAAAAGCAGAGAGATGTCGGGAGTTTCTTGGGGCTAGTTGGATACTACATAAGGTTCATAAAGGACTTCAGCAAGTTATCCTCTCCTTTGTCTGGATTGTTGTCCAAGGATTCTGAATTTATATGGTCAAAGCGCTGTTAAGAGGCCCTAGAAATTCTAAAGGGTAAATTAACCATTACACCAATCTTGAGAGGCCTAAACTGGGCCCTCCCTGTTCATATTCATGTTGATGCCTCACATAAATCATCAGAGCAGCCTTAGGTCAGGTACAGGAGAAATTACCTTATGCCATCCATTTTACTACTAAAAACTTGTCAAATTCTGAGTTAAATTATACTGTGACTGAAAAAGAACTCCCGTTTGTTGTGCGTTCATTGAACAAGTTTAGGCATTACATTACAGGATAACAGACATTTGTGCATACTGATCATGCTGCAATTAAATATTTAATGAAAAAACCAGATGTAAATGCTAGAATCATAAGATGGTTACCTTTATTGCAGCAATTTGATCTAATTGTTGTTGATAAGCCTAGTAAGGAGAATGTTGTTGCTAAATTTCTATCTAGGATGAATCTGCGTGTAGGTGAAGAAGGAATGGTGGATGATCAGTTACTAGATGAGCATTTGTTTGCTATTTCAGTGCTCTCACCATGGTTTTTCTAATATAGCAAACTATTTGGTATTAGCACAGTTCCCACCAAACCTTCCCTCTAGAGAAAAGAGCAAGATATTCAGGAAAGGTGCCCCCTCCACCTAAATTGGGGGAAACATATTCAAACTTGGCCCAAATCAAATCTTGAGAGGATGTGTAAGGGAAGAGGAGGTCTTTGACATCCTTTTGACCTATCATGATGGGCCTTATGGAGGCCACTTTGCAAAAAAGAGGACAATATTCAAAGTGTTGCAAGTAGGTTATTATTGGCCTACTCTTTATCAGTATGTGAGGAAGTACATTAGTCAGTGTGCTCGGTGCCAGAGGATGGGAAAGCCTACACCAAGAGATGAAATGCACCTACAACCTCAAGTGACTTTCGAGCCATTTGACAAGTAGGGCATGGACTTCATTGGGCCTATCAATCCTGCTTCAAAGAAAAAAAAACACTTTATTGTGTGCACTGATTACTTGACTAACTAGGCTGAAACCAAGGAAATTAATGGAAGAACAGAAGAAAAGGTTGTTGAGTTCCCAAGGGAAAATATATTCTACAAATTTGGGTACCCTAGAGAACTATTCATAGACCAAGGCAGCGAATTTACCTCCAGCATGATAGAGGAACTACTCAACCATCACAAAATCAAGCATAGGACCTCCACTCCTTATCATCCAAAAGATAATGGGCAAGTGGCGGTGACCAACAGATCACTGGAGAACATTCTAACCAAGGTATTGAACAACAATAGAAAGGATTGGGTAGAAAGACTAGTTGAGGCAACCTGGGCCTATAATATGACATGGAAGACCACCACAGGATTTACACCCTATGAGCTAGTCTATGGGAAAAAGGCTTTGATGTCCATTGAATTTGAATATAATACATTGAGGATGCAACCCAACTAGATTTGGATCTTATTAAGGCACATAAGGAAAGACTATTCCATTTGAATGGCTTAGATGAATTCAGAATGCAGGCCCTCCTCCATACAGAGATAGTTCAGCTTCAGAAAAAAATATGGCATGACAAGAAAGTTAAAGCGAAGCAATTTCAAGAAGGATACTGGGCATTGTTATATGACTCCAAATATAAAGAGTTCAAGGGCAAGCTAAGGAAAAGATGACTCAGACCTTATGTGGTGGAAAGATGGCATGACAATGATTTAGTGCATATTAGAACTATAGATGAAGAAGCATTCCATTACTAGTTAATGGACACAAACTAAAAAATGTACAAGAGGCCTTTATCTAAACAAGAGTTCATCAACAATATCAATAAGACAATGATGATGGTGGAGAAAGTTTCAGCTCCTCCCTCATTAGGTCACTACAAAAGAAAAACAGAATAAGGATTCAAGTGAAAACCTCCATGAGGGGCCTAAGTCCCATCTTTGGGTTGAAAACCTCCGTGAGGCATCCCAAGGATGAGAAAAATGGAAGGAAAAAGAAGATCATTCAGTGAGAACCTTCCTTGAGGTGCCAATTATCTAGGGTGAAAACATCTCTGAGGCAACCTAGCTGTTTTAAAAATATATACATAATAAGAGGAAAAAGAAAAAACATAATTGTTATTTGCAGGAGGATGAGAAGACAATTAGGGAGCAAGGAGAAGATCCAAAGGGAGCCCTGCCTCACATATGTTCATCTCCCCCAATCCTTACCATGTACCCCTCCATAAATTCCATTGCTTTTCACTTCATTGCTCCAATTCAGGTGAAAATTGAGTTTTCTACAGGGACCCCTCACCTCATCCATTACGATCATCCCTGCCTTCACGCACACTCCTACTCTCTCTACACATTCAGCAACATCAGGTCTACTATCATAGAAACCATCAGTAGACAACAAAAGGTGAAGAAATATGACCATACAACAATAGTAACAACATCAGATCTACGGTCAAGAAACCATCAGCAGACAGCAGAGGAGGAAGAAGAATGACCATCAGAAACACCTCCAATCTTTGACAGCTACAACGTGGCATTAAGGCCATAGCTATTTATCCTACTCACTCACTAATATGCATCATTTAATCAAAAGTTGTAAAGGTTAAGAGGTAGTTGGGTTGTAAGTAAAAAGATGGCCAATTTCCTCTAAATAAAACAAAAAGAGGCTAATGGATTACATACACAGGAAACATTGTTTTCTCAAGTATTTGCTAATTTCCTCTTCAATCCTCACAAGCAATATGCTCATCAAGTATATCTCATGTGAGGGTCGATATGATATTATTTATGGATACCATTTTAGAATGCTTGAAAAACTAAGAATTAGGGAAGAAGCACCAGTTCACCAAATATTCAACATACGCTATTTTCTGATGCGATCACTCATGGAATCCAACAGCAGAGAAAAGAAAGGAAATTCCCAACAGTTAGTTCACCATGGGTTAATTAGAATCCTCATTGAGGATGCCCTCCAAAACCTCAGGATCCCTATAACATGGACAATATTCAATGACTTACCAGCTAAGGATGACATCAAAACCTTCATGTATGGTGTTGTTCCTTCTGTCAGTGAGGAGGAAGCAAAATAAGAACAAGAAGATACAGAGCTAGAAGGGGATGAAATGGATAAAGAATACACTAATAGAAAGAAACATGATGCTGAAATAGAAGAGGAAGAAGGCATTGAAATGAAAAAGTAAGAGCGAAAAAAAAGAAAAGAACTAAGTGGCTTCAGGAAAGAGAGGCAACTAAACAATAAAATCCCATGGCCCTAATCATCATTCGTAATCTAATTGCAAATGATCCTCAGTTGACACTTAGATATCTTGTTTACCAAGGGCAAGCAAGTACACATTTTTAGGATATGTTTAGGTTGCTAAGAAATGATAATATACATGCCTACTAAAGGAGATGGAAAACACTCCCACATAGCTTGTAGATCAGAGAATATTAATGGGAAGAAGAAGAAAGGAAGGAAGGCTGCTATACACAAGAAGAAAAGACCACAGCAGAAGCATAAGATGTTAGAGAGGCTAGCTGAGCCACTAAGTTGCTTAGAGGATGACCAACACTTTCAATAGGGGGGGGATGATGAGCCTCATCATTGAGTAATTATATGGGCCTTAATTGACCTTAATTCACCTCCTAGCTTAGTCAAACCAACTATTATCACAACTTATTGCATACTTTTGATTATATTTTGCTTATGAGATGAGTTAGAGTTGGATATTTTTCTTTGTGGTCTAATGTGCATGTAATGCAAGAATAAAGGATAAAAGCAAGGAAAATGCAGGGATAAAAGATAAAAGCAAGGAACTATGGTAAAGAGCTTGGTAAAAACTCGAATGGGACAAGGGAGAGGAATTACAAGAGGTAAATCCTCCTCATTTACTGCCCCTCGATTTGAATATCCCTCCATCAACTGAAAGCATAAACATCCAAATTACGTGTACTAGAAGGCAACCAAGCAAGTGAAGGTGAAAACGGCCAAATGAGGTGTACTAGAAGGCAGCCAAGAAAGTGAAAGTATGAGTTCATCTTGATTTGGATGATCTAAAATGGGGCACTAATGGCTTCTTGTCAGCTTACAAGAACCTCTCCCATTCCAAAGCTTAAACAATTTCCAATATCTATGCTTATGATTGATAAATTGTAGAATAAGCACTTGAAATAGGTGTATACTGGTGTTTTCCTTTAACTGCTTAATTGCATTAAGTTTATTTGCTTAAACTGATATATAAATGCACATAATAGTAAAATACAACAAACAAAAAAACACATAAGACAACAATAGAATATGGAGTTCACACTGATATCTTGGGATACGTCTCGTTGAGCTCTAACCAACTTGGCTGGGCTCTTTAGGATTATGGTAATGCTTTTTTTACAAGTTCCACACTTAACTCCATTGGTTTACAACTGTACCTATGGGTTTAGCATACCATCTTATCCCGTTGGGTTTCCATACTTTGCAGACAAATCTAGGCTACTCTAGACTAGATTCCTTCGATAAACGCTCCGGGCTATCTTCAGCTCCTAGCTTTCACCAACTCCCTTTGAATTCCTTTACTATGTCTATAATTCCTTCTTCCATATTCAACACACATCAGACACTAGCAACAACCTGATCATTTGATGTTTTTGTTGTTTTGAACTTCATTACAGCTCCATGGCTCTTAAATGTCCGCTTTGAGTTCTCTAGCTCTGCAGCTCTACCTCCAACCTCTGGTGGCTCTGCCTCTATCAAGCCTCCACCCTCTGATGGCTCTTCCTTTATTATGTGCTCTGGCTCTATGGCTCTCTGGTGCTCAAGCTCTTCGGCTTTCTCTGGCTCCCGGCTTAGCGACTCTTTGGTTCTCTAGCCTTTTGTGCTCTTGTTGCTAACTCCTTCCTCACTCTGCAAACTTCCCTCATAGCTTACACTGAGCTTTCGATGGATTCCTCAGCATTTAAATGTATCTAGGCTTCTCAGAGATTCTCTTCAACATTCCTTTGCCTGCACCCCTAAGAATCCACTGCTCTCTATTTTATCTATGTTTCTCTTGGCCCCCCTTTTTTAACTGTGTTTTCTTTATTTTTGTAATCATTGGTTACAGTCACCTAATGCATGGAAGACTGATCATTCCATAAAAGAAGCAGTTTTACAATTGAAAGTAACAATGGGCATGGGTAACCCGATCGTTCAGCCTTCTCCCGCAATCATCCTGAATTCCAACATGTCATGGAAGTACACAAAGAAACGCATGAAAAACACATTATTAGCCATTTAGCCAGACTTCAAATAATATGCAATCACATTTATAATCCTCTCGGGTCTGTTCCTTTATCACAATATCACAATCGCATTGCGTAATGCTTAAAACCCATGAACTGACCAATACACAGAAAAACGCACAAAAATCTAATGTTTGAATGCAAAGCCATATTTCAAATGGGATTCGATCACATCCATAATCTTATCAGGTCCGCGCTCTGATCGCATATTGCAATCACAATAAGAAGGAGCCTCGCTTCATGAACTTAACATAATAGCGATGCGATACTTTTCCATTGATGCTTAACCATTCGATCAAGCTCACAATCCAATGGTCAATATGCGATCACATCATCACTCATCGAACTATCGCAAGTTGCTTGTGCACTGGCCCTTTGTATTTTTGTGATCTGATCGTTGATTTTCGATCGCATCAGCATTTCGTAGTCGCATTTCCCAATGGCCCGGGGTTTGAACAACATCCCATAGCCAGATCCGATGTGATATACATCGTCAATTACCAATCCGCTGATCCCCTTCATTGCAATCGCAAGTCACATACCCAGGGTCCGAATATCACATGGTAGTCTACCTTTGATACGATATGTCGGAGATCGCAAATCGGGGTCCTTAAGGCCTACTACTAAGTCCCCCCTTTGGAACCTTTCTACTGTGACATTTATATACAACTCTACCTTTGACCCTTTTCTTTATTCGACTCAATTACATGTGACTTGTGTCATTTAGCACCCTTTACCATTTTTATGAATTCTTTTAGACTTAGAGGTTTATCCAAGATCCATTTCGGATCACGCCTTCCCACTAAAAAGCTTTTAGACTCCAAAAGACTGATATACTAATATGAACAATAAATGAGAGTAACAACACCTTCTTCTTTCAGCCTCCATACACTTGCCTTGGATAGTGTCTCTGAACCAAAGCCTTTAAACACTTTCCTTCCTAGATGTGTGCTTTTCCTCTAGTTAAGAACTATCTTCCTCCTTGACTTCATGTAGAACTCCCATTGAGAAGGTTACAAAAGGTATTTTGAACTTCTCTCCCTTGATCATTGATCCAAGGTGGCTCAAACAAATGTGAAGTTGCATCTTCTTTACAAAAATTTACATTTGTATATGTTTGACATATTGTCAATAACAACTGTTAACCACAAAATAATTACAAACAGCAACTTGATGGCCTAAACTTCTGCTTCGACAAAAGAAATAGATTTTCACATCTTGTGAATTATCTCGAGGTCTTTACATCTCCATACAAATGATTGACTAGGTAACAAGCCAACAAAACATGCCTTTAAAACAATTGACCCTTCAAGTCAACCATGTAGAAAAAGAAATGTAGGATTATTTTGCAAAGATGAAACACTTCATCATCATCTCCATCTTGGAGACCAATCAACGTTTTCCAAGTAAACATTAACATTACATGCATTCTTAAAAACAAGGAAATCAACCCTTCAAGTTAATTACACATACATGCTCAAATACAAGGTAATCATCAACATCCCTGTGTTCTTGCACATCATTCTCATGCATGCATTTCATCCTTCAACTTTCGCTTAAGTACATTGTACTTTCGATGCTAAAATGAACATAATGTTGCAATAATAAAGTGAGTCCCCTGCTCAACTTTTCCATTCACCTTCTTGGTAGAATCCTACAACTTGCATCTCATTAACAAAGAAATGCAAATAGATGCATTATATCAATAGACATGCAATATTAATTGGATAAGCATTCTAACCATTTCTTACCAATCCATTTCAAAGGTCCTTCGTTTGTCTACAGATCAACAACATGTGAATCATCTTAAAACACATCATTCATGGAATATTTCTTTCCATTCCTGCCATTCTTTCTTTCCACCTTCTTCAAATTTCATGGAAGCATTGTTGGATTGAGAGTCCAACACTTTTCAACAATGTGTCCTTTCTTATGGCAGTAAGTGCAACACATGTGCATCTTCTTGATTGCATGATTTGCCTTGTCCAGTGGACCTTTGGCTTCTTGCTTCCTTTCCTTCAAAAGTTTCTTGTATGTGGCCATTATCCTCCAACATCTAGAAACATTATGGTTATCCAAATCACAAAAGGAACATGCAATTATTTTCCCATACTTATACGGAGAATTACCATGCTGAACATAATCAAAAGGAATATGGTTGGAACTAGATTTATACCTTTCTCTTTCACCTTTATTGCGTTCATGAGGAGATGAATTGAATGAAGAAGTGACTCCCTTTGGAACACCTTTAATCTCTTCAATGATGTTAGAGTTTCCACAACTCTCTGGTTCAAGTGTATGCTGATATACACCTTCTTTCTACAAAGTATGCTTCACACTATTGAGGTAGATGACCTGAAATGAAACCCCTTCTTGGAACTGTTTCAATTGTCTTCATGGTAGCTTTGGAACTTTCTCCATAAGATTGTCAATAGCCAACACCCAAAACATAGGCCTTTCCTCAACCATTATTGGCTCAACAATACCCTGGGCATGCTTGCCCAAGAATTTTCCTTCATATCCCATCATGGACATTAACTTGGGCCCTATGTCTCTAGTATGTTTTTCAAAAGACCCAATATAAACATTCTTAGAGGAATTTGAAGACAAAATGGAATTATTTACCTCTTCTTCAAGCTGATATTTGACAAAGGCTTCTTTGGCAACAAAGAGTTGTGTCTCCAACTCATGCATCCTTTCCAAATCCATATTTGCAATATGAAGTTGGCCTTGCACTTCTTGCAATTTGTTAGAAAGCAACTGCTGCTCTTCCTTCATGGAATTTAACTGCTCTCGATCTCCAGCACTCATTTCTCTCACCATGTCCATCATGATGAACAAGTCTTGCTTCATGTCTTCATCAAAGAGTCTTGTGATGAAGGAAGAATTTGAGGACTCACTTGTAGACGTAGTAATTATCAAAATGAACAAAATAACTTCAAACAAGATTAAAAAGGGATTATTCAAGAAACCTTTTGCAACAAACCTCTTGTGCTTCAAGGATTGCTTTGAGGTCCTTTGGGATAAGAATAATGCCTTCAACCGTTCTTCCTTCTTGTCCTCTCCTGAACTTAGCTAACAACAGCTTTCCCTTCACCTTTGTAAACTCAAACAATAGTCAGTTTACAAACAATCAAACGATCAATCCTCCACTGTTTAAAGACCTTGCAAGTTAAGAAAGAAAATAAATTTCTCTGTCAATCAAGCATCATGATACCACCTTCTCTGGTATAACTTCGCTCTGATACCACCTGATCTGAAATGGGGCACTAAAGGCTTCTTGTAAACTTAAAAGAACCTCTCCCACTCCAAAGATTAAACAATTTCCAAGATCTATGTTTATGATTGATAATTTGCATAAATAAGCACCTGAAATAGGTGTATGTTGGTGTTTGCCTTTAACTACTTAATTGCCTTAAGTTTATTTACTTAAAATGATATATAAACACACATAACAGTAAAATGCAGCAAATAAACAAACACATAAGACAACAATATAATATGGAGTTCACCCTGATATCTTAGGCTATGTCTCCTTGAGCACTAATCAACTCAAGTAGGCTCTTTGGGATTATAGTAATGCTTCTTTTACAAGTTCCACACTTAACTCCATTGCCTTACAACTACACCTATGGGTTTAGAATACCATCTTATCTTGCTGTTTGTCCATACTCTGTAGACAGATCTAGGCTTCTCTAGACTAGATTCCTTCAAGCAACATTCTGGGCTATCTTGAGCTCCTAGATTGCACCAACTCCCTCGGAATTCTTTTACTGTCTCTTCAATTCTTTCTTCTATCTTCAGTGCAAATCTAACGCCAACAATAGCTTGATCATTTGATCTCTTTGCTATTCTGTACTTCATTATAGCTCCATGGCTCTTAGGAGTCTACTTTGAACTCTCTGGCTCTGCGACTTTGCCCCCAACCTCTAGTAGCTCTACCTCTATCATGCCTCCAACCTCTGGTGGCTCTACCTTTGTCAAATGCTCTGGTTCTATGGCTCTCCAGCACTCAAGCTCTTTGGCTCTGTCTGGCTCCCCAACTTAGTGACTCTATGGCTCTCAGCCCTTTACGCTCTTGCTACTGAGTCCTTCCTAACTCTACAAACTTCCCTCCTGGCCTATAGTGAGCTTAAAATGGATTCCTCAACATTTAAACATCTTCAGAATTCTCAGAGCTTCTCCTGAGCATTCCTCTACCTGTGCCCCCGAGAATCCACTACTCTCTGTTTTATCTGTATTTCTCTTGACCCCCCGTTTTTTGTTAACTATGTTTTCTTTGTTTTTGTAACCATTTTGTTACAGTTGCGTAAAAGCGTGGAATACCGATCATTCCATAAAAGAAATAGTTTTACAATTGAAAAGTAACGGTGGGCGTGGGTAACCCGATCATTTGGCCTTCTCTTGCAATCATCCTAAATTCCAACACACCATGGAAATACACATAGAAACACACAAAAAACACATTATTATCCACTCAGCCAGACTTCAAATAATATGCAATCACATTTATAATCCTCTTGAGTCCATTCCTTTATCGCAATATTGCAATTGCATTGCGTAATGCTCAAAACCCATGAACTGACCAATACACAGAAAAAACAGAGAAATCCGATGTTTGATTGCAAAGTTGGATTTCAAATGGGATTCAATCATGTCCATAGTCTTACCGGGTCTATGCTTTGATCGCATATCAGAATCATAATAAGAAGGAGGCCCGGTTCATGAACTTAACACAATAGTGATGCGATACTTCGCCATTGATCCTACACTGTTTGATTAAGCTTGCGATCCAACGGTCAATATGTGATCGCATCATTGCTCATCGCACCATCGAAAATTGCTTGTGCACTAGCCCTTTGTATTATTGTTATCTGATCGCTGATCGCCGATCTCATCAACATTTCTTAGTTGCATAGACCAATGGCCCCGGGTCTGAACAACGTCCCATAGCTAGCTCTGATGCGATATACAACGCCAATCACCGATCCACCGATCTGCTTCATTGTAATTGCAAGTCACATACCCAGGGTCTTGATATCGCATGTCAGCCTACCTCCGATGCCATATGTCAGAGATTGCAAATCGGGAGTCCTTAAGGGCTGCTGCTAAGTCCCCCCTTTGGAACCTTTTCGCTGCAATATTTATATACAACTCCGCCTTTGACCCTTTTCTTTATTTGACTCGGATTACATGTGATTTGCACCATTTAGCACCCTTGGCCACTTTGATGAAATCTTTTAGACTGAGGTTTATCCAAGATCCATTTTGGATCATTGGGAGCTAAGCCTCCCTACTAGATGGCTATCGAGCTAGTGAAAGGAAAAGCACGAGTTTACCATTGAGTTGGGAGCCGTGCCTCCCTGATTTTTGAAGGAAGCCATTGGAGACTTTAGATGTATAAATAAATAGGCTTACGACCTCCATTTTTGTAGTTAGTTAGTGACCAGTAGTCTGTTACCAAGAGTTAGCAAGAATTAAAACTTTTGACTGTAGAACTAGACCTGTAACAATTCTTGATGTAATACAATGTTTTTATAATGAAGATGAGTTTGGTTTTGAGCCAACACTGGGTTAAATCAAAGGGATGAAGATCTTGGGTTAGGCCCCGACCCTAGCAACTAAAGCTCCTCTTTATTGTATTGTTAAGTAGCATAGCTTTCTATTAATTTGTTGAAGTAGTTCATTTCCATTACACTAGTAGCATAGATGCATGGTTTGATTGTTCATTCCCATTACAACATGATATCATAGATTTCTGGTTTTGTTCATTTACTTAAATGGTTTCCTACATTTATGTTTATTTGTTTAAGTAGCTACATTTCCATTATAGCTGGGTAGAACAGATTAGTTGTGTTTTAGTCTGCTTCATTTATGCTTTCGTTCAATTAGCATGGTAGCAAAGGAAATATCCATAAGGTTTCCCACAGTTGTCTCGGCCTCACCTCCTCCCTCTGGGACCATGAGGTGAGGAAGAAACCTTGTAGCCACCCCAAAAACATAGGGTTTTGGTTTTCGTATGGAGTTTGTTGTTTAACACAATGACTAAGCTCATTTCATATCACTCTGTTCCTTTAGTGGTCATCTGCTCCTTCACTCTTTTCCCATCATTTGACCTTCCTCACATCCCTATCATTCTCCTTCAGCATGAAAAGCTGAGTGGAAGATGCTAATACACGTTCAAATGGTTTTAAATAATAGATCACCTCACACAACAAAACTGACCAATAACTGTGTGAATTAACTTTTATCATTTGACCTTGTGCACTTTAAATCCCAACCATCGATCTGCCTTGTCAGATCCAATGGTATCTCGCACCCACTCACCAACTAGCTCGGTTAAACCTTCACCCTTGATCTGCCTCGCCAGATCTGATGACTATTGCGCCATATCATGTGGATCTCTGTCCGATCGTGATCTGGTTGAGGGCACGCAAAATGGGTGGTTTCCCATGCTACATGTTGACTTGGGAGGCTAATTGTGTGAAATTTGATAAAACTACTTTCAGCTTTGAGGGCACACGAAATACTGCTTACTTCCCTCTAAACTCGCTCCCTCATTTATGCATGTTTCTTTAAGCACTCTAATCTCCATAGTCGATATGTCCCCTGATCTAACGGCCATTGCATCACCTGATACCATTTCCACACGTTCTTGTTACTCGTGATCTAATCTCCGCCATCCACCTACCGATTAATCCTATTCGTCCATCTCCTAACTCCACCCACACGATATAATCTCAGTTGTCCATCTCTGGTTGTCCTCGTTCGTTCATCTATTCACCCAACTGTCTGCGATATAATCTCCACCATTCATCTTGTAGTTAACCAAGTTTGCCCATCTACCTACGTACCATCCTGCGATCCGACCTCAGCCATTCATTTGCCTTTCACCTACTTGATCGATCGGTTCTTAGGTGTTGTTTCTCCCTCACGTCCTCTTTTCACCAATTTGACCTTTGACTACTTCTTCCGCTTAGACACAGACTTAGCTTAGCTTCCATTGTTTACCCCTTAGTCTAGTTTTGATGTTTCTACTTCTGCAACTTAGATAATTAGCATTAGATTAGTGATTGATCTAGTAATTTTGCTTAGCATAGTTGTTTAATTGGTTAGCTAGGGTCTGGTGTGAGTTTAGCATTACATAATTGCTTTCTTCATTTCTGCAGTAGAATACCTCTCCCCTAGAATAGGTTTGCTCTCCTTCCATCAAAATCAAGCTTCTTCTGACCCTATATAACTCTGGCTTTGAACTCCTGGGGTCTCTTGCCAGATGAGAAATGACAATAGGTAGTACATTCACTTCTAGTTGTGTATATAGCATAGTCACCTCCAAGTTTGTACGAGCCTTGGGTTGATAAGTAAAGATGGTAGCCTTGGAGGTTGCAACATTCTTGCTACAATACTTAGGCTCATCAGAAAGCATCGCATTCAGGAAATATAAGGAACTTCCTATGGACTTTAATGATGAAGAACTTACAGTATTTGAAGAAGAAGTCAGCAGATAAGAAGAAGAATTTAATCATGAAGATGAAGGCCCTAGTGAACCTATTTAAGTTGTGGTCCTCCCCAAATCAAGAAATAAGCCGAACTGGTGGAAATATACACTACTTGATGCAGAGGGTGATGGTGCAACTCAAGGGACATTCAGGGAAAGCAAGAGGCCCAAATGATATTTTGGCTATGAAACCTACATGACAAAAATAATAGAAGGAGAGCCATCCACTTTTGAATAAGTTGTCAATCATATAGAATGGAAGGATGTCGTGAATGAAGAATATCAATCTATAATGATAAGTGCAGTATGGGAGATCATTACTGGGCTTAATGACAAATATGTTATAACATCCAAATGGATCTATAAGATCAAACATGCAACATATGGAAGTATTGACAAGTATAATGCAAAATTTATGGCTAGGGGTTTCTGTCAACAAAAAGGCATCAACCATGAAGAGACATTGTCTCCGATAGCTATATGTTTGTTGGTCTCATTGGCATCATTGATGGGATGGAACATCCATTAAATGGATGTCAAGATTGAATTTCTGAATGGCACAATAAATGAAGAAGTCTATATAGAACAACCCATGGGATTTTACATTTAAAATGGAAAGGAATATTTTTGCAGATTAAAGAAGGCATTATATGGCATCAAGCAAGCACCAAGGGCATGGTATGCTAGAATGGATGCATACCTTCAGAGATTAGGCTTCAGAAGGGGTTATTCAAATCCAAACATTGACATTAAAGTTGTGAAGGGTGAACTAATAATCATTCTTTTGTATGTAGATGATATTCTCTCTATAGGTGTAGAAGGTAGAATTGAAGAATGCAAGAAGCAAATAGCAACACAATTTTACGTGAAGGATCTAGGGCTGATACATTACTATTTGGGACTAGAAATCTGGAAAGGACATAACAAAATATATCTAGGTCAAGGAAAGTATGTCATCAATATGTTGAAGATATTTGACATGATGGATTGGAAACCAATGACAACCCTAATGATCACAAATTTGAAAAGACTAAGGAATTTTGAATCAAACCCTATGGATCCTTCGAAGTATAGACAATTGATTCGCTGACTGATGTACTTGGTGAGTACTTGATCAAACATATGATTTTCAGTAAATGTTCCTAGTCAATTCCAAGTGGAGCTGAAGCATGATCATTAGCTAGAAGAAAAACATATTTTGAGATATTTGTGAGGAACCATCTACTATTGCTTGAAGTATGATAGGTTCAATGATTTCCACCTCATTGGATATACAAATTCTGACTAGGGAGGAAATAAAAAAGATGGAAGGAGCAATACAGGAAGATGTTTTAGTTTCAGATCCTCCATGATCTTATAGATGAGCTGACATCATGATACAATTAATTTAAGTAGATATGCGGCATAGCATATTGTAGCCCTTGAAGTAAGCATAGAAACGTTCTAGTTGAGGAAGTTGTTATTTGGCCTATTGAAAGGACCAATGGAACTTATAGTGATACATTGTGATAAATTTAGTTGTATATGTTTTTCTGAAGACCTAGTGTTTCATGGAAAGACAAAGCATATCGATAACAAGTATCACTACATTTGGAAGCTAGTACAAGATGGTGTGTTGGAGCTACTGTATATCTGCACTGATAAGAAAGTACCTCACATATTGAAAAAATATTTTCTTAATAAGAGGATTGTGTATTTGAGGTACAAGCTTTGTTTGATTGATATATCCTCCCAAGTTGAGAGGGAGAGATAGGAACATCATTCTTGGCTTCACTTGGGAAGACGAAATGGAGGATTGAGTAAGCATTTGGCATCCAATACTCTTTGAGGATGACGTAGGGCATTGAATATGAGAGTAGTTGTGGATCGATATTCTTTGAGAACTAGATATCCAAGATAAGAATAGTCCAAAGAAGGGAATACTCTATGAGCACCCATATGGAATACGTACATTGAGAAACAATGAAGATGGTGTTTATAAATAATGGCTCTCCCTGCCATTGTGCTTTGATCTTGTGGAGACATAGAGATGTTAGTCAAGGCCTTGCTATGTGATAATGTTGGTTGGTATGATTCTAAATAGATGGGTTACAAATATTACTCTTCTTATGATATCCCTTCAGAATGAGAATGTCCATGTACCAATTATGAATACATCTCTATTTAAGAGGGAGTGTTGAAAAATGGGTAAATAGGTTTGGTATTCATATATATGAAATGTAATTTTGATTCCTGTAAATTGTAAAATGAAAGAAAATTATTATTATTATTTTTCGAACATGGGTTTCATGCTCAAGATCTTTATTTTATAAGTAAAGCACCCATTGAGTGCTTCTAGCATTTTTCCTAGGTCAAGAAGTCAAAAGAGTCATTTTCATAAGTTGAATACCCCTTTGGGTAAATTTTAAATTGTAAAGAAAATTATTTTTGTCATTTAAGGAGTTAAAATACTCTCCAAGACCAAGTCAACCTCACAACTAGAAATTCATTCTAAAAGTAAGAGCCGATGTCAACCTTGAAGAGCCTATATATAGGAGGAAACCTGACCTCCATGAGAATCATTCATGCATCACTCATTCTAGCAAAGAATGAGGAAGAAGAAGACAGTGAAGAAGGAAGAGGATGACGAAGAATTTTGTTTGGGATATTTCTCTCTCACACGTGCTAAGGAATATTAGGGTTTCTACAACAGATCTATGGTTTCTATCTACAAGTTCAATATTAGAGAAAAGAAGGCAAGAAGTTTAAGAGAAGGTCACCAATGGTCATCCTGAAGCTCCGAAAATCAAAGAAAGGAAACCAAAGTTCAAAGAAAGGCTCAAAAGGAAAATCAAGGCTCACACATGTGGAAACAACAACTTTTGGGGGCCAAAAATTTTAGATCTGTAGTGGAGTTTGAAATTTTGCAGTTGAAATTCGAGGAAGTGCTACTAGAAGAGATTTGACTAGGTTTGACTAGATCAAGGTTAGCACATCATCATGAGAGGTTGGTCTTGGTATTGTAGGGTATTGGTTTCATTATTAAGGTCTTGGAATTCGTCAATTGAATAATCTATAAGGAAGAGAGGATATTTTAAGGTTTTCCTCTCATGTGGAGATGTTTTGGTCCTAGCTTGAAACCTATATTCTATGTTCTTGTTCTTTTTTTTTGGTAATTGTTTTATGATACACAAATAATAATAAGTAAGAAATATAGTAATTAAAAGAAATCACAAGCAGTTACCAACTAAAGAGAAATCATTCTAGTCATTATTTTATAGATTTCTCAACATAAAGGTCCCCACGCACACTTTTGATGGAGAGAAGGGGAACAGATAAGCACCTATTCCTTCATAGATGCATGTGTACCCTTGGAATTTTGAAAAAAAATTACTTCTTACTCCAAAACATTTTCCTTTCCATGTAAGTGGTTGGAGTGGTTTATTTCTTGTGTTTGTGTGTATGTCTGTGTGTGTGAGAGATAGAGAGACCCATGGTATTAATCCACTCATCGTATTTATCCACCCATGGTATTAATCCACTCATCGTATTTATCCACCCATGGTATTGTAAGTGGCAACTATGCATGGTGTTATTTCACCCATGGTACCTATCCACCCATGCAGGTATTCATCAACACATAAAATTTACCTATGTTATTGTAAGTGGAATCCACCCATGGTAATTACCCATGGTACTGTAAGTTACATATACCGATGGTATTTACCCACTCATGGAATTTACTCGTGGTATTGTAACTAAAAAAGGCTATAAGTAACAACTCACATTTTGTAAAAGGAGATATTGTCTACCACAATGTAGATTTTACAATTATTGTTTGTTTTATTAATAAAAAAAAGCTTATTTGTGGTTTTGTTTATTTTTTGTTGTCCCCTTTTGTTCTAACATTTTATTTTTTTAGATCTTTGGGGCCTCCCCCAATATTCAAGTTACGAATCCATGGGAATCAGGGTTTGAATCATTTTTCAGTTTCAAAGTATTGCAACAATATTCAACAAACTTCATGCAAGTGATACGACCTCCAAGGATCGTTTTATTTTCTTTTATATCAAATGATTTTTTTACAAATTTGATTTGGCTTCCCAGTTTGAATGTTGCGCGACTGCACATACCATGAGTTATAGAATAATTTTCTCACTTCATAGGTAATCAAAGTTAAATTTTCTTATATCAATGGAAATATCTCTTTAGTACCTTAACTGGGTCTTTGACAAAATTTGATTTCATCACCTGTAGCAGAATATATTGAAAAAGTTGTAGAACAAAGTCTATAATGTGAAGGAGGCCTTTACAACATCTCATTGGATAAGACAATCTACTACAAAATCCACCATGCATTTACCAAGTAAACTGAAAAGCATCACGATTATGGGTCGCCCACAAACCAGAGGTTATGGGTCAACCGCACAAAACCCTTGCCATCAATGTCCATTTGTAGGCCACACACTATTAATATCATAGTTGGTCATAAGAATTACAGGGTATATCTATCCTCAAATCTTCATGTTTTGTGGTTATGGGTCATCAACAAACCCATTCTTCGTCAAATTCCATTTTCTAGGCCACACACACTGAGTATCACAATTAGTCACAAGTATTACAAGGTATCTTTATCCTCAAATTTGTGTTCATCATGGTTATGTGTTAACCAAACAAAACTCTTCTCTTTAGTGGCTCTTCCTTTCAACAAAGGCTACTTAGGAGGGGACTCAATGTTGGTTCTTCAGGGGGAATGAATGATCTAAATGGAAAGTGGAATCCACCATGGTATTCATCCACCCATGGAATTTATCCACCAATTGTAATTTAAGTGGTATTCACCCATGTTATTGATTCACCCATGGTATTTATCCACCCATGGTATTCACCCATGGTATTAATTCACCCATGGTATTTATCCACCCATGGTATTCATCCGCACATAAAATTTTCCCATGGTATTGTAAGTGGCATCCACCCATCAAAATTACCCATGGTATTTACACACCCACATAATTTAATTGTGGTACTGTAACTAAAAAAGGCTACAACTAACAAGTCGCATTTTGTAAAAGGGCAGATTCTCCACCACAAAGTTGCTTTTATAGTTATTCTTTGTTTTAATAATAATAAAAATCTTTGTGATTTTTTCTATTGTGTGTTCTCCCATTTTCTTCTTTTATTTCAATTTTTTAGATATTGGGGGCATCCCCACAAGATCTGGATCACCTTGCTACAAATGAAAAATGATTTTTGGATTTCGTCTAAGATGGCATCATCCTTTTTCTTTTTAGGATACCCAATATGAATACTCAAAACTACTTATTATAATGTATGGTACAAGGAACGAAACTAGGATACTTTTTTCTAGATGATGAGTGATGAAGAAAGTAGCTATAGTTGGTCTTCATAATTATTGATTTATTTATAATACTATGTAAAAACACAAAAGATAATTAAATTTTAAATTAGAAGAAATAAAATAAAGAAAAACAAAAAAAACACCTAAAATCAAAATCCTTGAAAATAACGCATAATCATGTAAATAATATATTTACCATTACTTACTACCCACTATATTTTAAGCAATTATTTGCATAAAATATGGGATAAGGAACATGATCTAGATAAATATACTTATCAAGAGTTACTTCCCACCATTTTTTACATGTTATTCAATACTTTACCAAATATGAGTAGAAATGTAAATGTCGATACTTACTAGTGGTTAGTACCCACCAAAATTTAATTTGCAAACAAAGGTGATTTAATTTTCAAAGTGGCATGCCCCTTGGGCAAGCTACAATTACTATAAAATTACACTGGAATTTTTTATTTTCTTATGCACTTATCACTCATATACATATCTCTCTTTCTCACTCGTGTGAAGAAATCTATGAAAGAGGAAAATATTTCTGAGCTAAATTTATGAGACAACCTACGTTTTTGACATTGTGATTTCTAGTTTCCTTTAATGGTTATTGGTTGAATGTTTTAAGTGTTATTGTTTGATTAACATAAAATAACTATAATACATATTCACAAGTAATTCCCATGGTTCATAAATAACCCGTGTATCCATTGCACTCTATTTTTTTAACATGGTATCAATAATTTGGTGAAGGATGGAAGTTGAAGGTTACATCTAAGAATTTGCAAGGAAACGAGCTAATCTTTATCTTCCAGTAAATATAAATATAGAACAACCGTAGATCGGGGCTAATATCTAGCATAAACACGTTATTTTTGTTCTAAATGTTATGGCTTCAAAATCTAGAATGATGATAATAAGGGGCCAACTTACAATTACTTGTGGTCTTTGATATTTCTAGGGAACAAGATAAAAACAAGGCAAGACATTGATTAATGCACTAAAGAAGTATCTATGCTTGAGAATTGTGAATTATATGAGTAATCATCTAGATAGAATGCCCTAATCTGAATTTTTGGCTTTAGGATAAAATAAGATCGATCAAGTTCAATCCCCTAAATCAATCTCTGCTAGAGTTAGAGAAACCTTAAGAATGAGACCGAACATCCATGCATATGCAATCTGAAACTAAATTTCTTCTAAGACCTCAGACCTATCTCATAGGACCAAAATCCTTATAAAGTATAAACAAATTTTAGGAAGCTAAAAGTTCTAACATAAAAAAGTTTAGAACCATTTATCTCTTAGTTATTTCATGAATCATTATAGATCAATCTGTAGATTGTGCATATGAGAATCTAATCGGCCTAATATCTTTTAAAAAAATATCCCTAGGAAGAAGAATTCTTTGTCAACTTTGAATACCTACTATAGAATATTAAATAACATCATATCAAACCTTAGCCTCAAAGAAAATATTTTTCTATTTGAAGGCCGAGAGTCTTATAAAGTAACCTTAGAATAATATTTTCTTTTGTGATTAATATTGCTCCAATTTGATTAATTTCCTACAAAATAGAGTAATTTGAGTAGATTGTTCTCAATCTTGAGCATAATGATTGCTTTGTCCAAGGCTAAGGATCTTAACTATAAAGTGACCATGATGATACCATATCATAGAAAATTATTGAACATCATTGAATCTATCTATAAAGGTCTTGGATATGCTTGGATAATTTCTTGTAATCAAAATCCTAGATGCATTTGCAATGAACTAAATCTTGATAAAGGTTTCGATGCATATCAACCTTGTGATTGTATTTATATCATTCCACCATAAAAATACATATACAAAAATGATATTTGAAGGTTTGGAATTGTGCGTGTTAATCTCAAAAGGATCTGAAATGGCGTTACTCTGAATATGCTAGCAGTGTCATCCTTCACTAATTTTGTGAAGGAATTCAGAAAATATTTCTGTTTGGACTAATGTATGATCTTAAAGTATCCTTACGAACCTCATGACCAACACAAGTCTAAAGGAATAATTGATGCTACATAGTGTTGAGTTAGTCATGGGAATTAAAACCTACAAGAAGAACCATAAATCAAATTCTTTAGAGTAATTGCACCTTGATTACACAAGTTATGGATCAAATCACAGTCACACAAGGACATTTTGTGACCTTTTCTCATATTTAAGTATTGAACATATGATTTATTTGAAAAATGTTACTATTTCATAAACCCTACATGGAAAATGACTACTAATAGAATATTTGAAGTATACCTTTGAAAAAAACCTCCTTACAATGAAAAATATGTTGAACCATATCTTAAGAATCATGATGATAATTTTGGAAATCGAGGGAGAAGTTATCATACAATTACTTGGCCCCATAGGATAAAATTACTAAATTAAAGAAGCCTAGCAATTAGACTTGCAAAATCTACAAATGATTCTTTTAAGGTCACTTAGCGGGCTCAAATATCTTGATTTCAGAAGGAAATGGTTTTTCGCTCTTCAATATTAGAAGTTCCAAGGCTTTCTTGATAATGTCTTTTTCAAACCTTGCACTATGACAGGTCACATGCACAAATGACTAAATATATCTAAAGTTTAATTTTTTTTTAAAGTATTGATGTTGGGAAAGATATCTTGCATGTACTATTTAAGAATGATGAAGTTCTTCTTTGTACATGGAAAGGAAGGCCAAGGTATTATGAACAAAGTACTACTCCTATAATGATTCTTGCAAAGTAGATTATCATTCGCCTCTCTTGATTGATTGTTGAAATTGATGGATATGTGAAGGAAATATGAATTCTAGGACTCTGACATTTGAATATGAAATTGAAAAGCTATGGTTTGCAAACCCTACCAACAAAAAAAATATTGAATTGGTCATTTTAGCTAAAGATAGAAATCTTAGTTCAGCCAAGGAATATATGTCATCATGATGAAATTATGGATGAAGTTGGTGCAAGAAGGAAAATACCAAGAGGGAGCTAACATTATTCTCAAAATTTATTCTTCCATGGCATCCTAGTGAGGATTGTAGGTATTTATTGAAGGTTGCCAATGGATCTGGAAACCAAAGGAGAAGTAGTGGAAGAATGAAGCAAATCTTGTGAAAAATGGATTTGTACCAGAATTGAGATTTGAAAATATAATCTTAAGAGGGACAAGAAATAATGTATTTCTATGTGTAGAGATGACATATTAGAAGACCCTTCCAGTAAGAGGGAGATCATGTTTCTTCTCTAGTTGTCAAGACATTCAAGGAGTCTCATAATTTAAGAAGGCCCTTAAGGACTCATGTGGAGAAACTAAGATATGTTTTACCAAAGAAGGAGTAGATAGAAGAAAATATGTTAACTTCGTAGGGAGCTTGAAATGATCACAATAGAATATGCCTAATATTAAGAGGGAGTTTCCCACCGAATGTGATCTTGAATTGATGAACCCTAATGAAATATTATTTGCAAAAGTTTGATGATCATAGGAAGTTGATTGCTTTTTTAATGAATGTGGTTTGAATATTTTCTTTGAAGTGAATACATTAAATCAAATGAAGCCAAACTATTATCATTGGATACTCTTGCAGTACTTGTATGTTGTATTCAATGAGATTAGGCTCTTGGGATACTCTAACTTTGATTGGTATGAGTGTGTTGTCGATGGAAAGAGTACATACGACAAATTTTTTTTATTGGGATCAATAATGGTTTTTTGAATGAACAGGAAACAATGTTTTGTGGTAAATAGCAATACTAAATATAAATATATGATAACCTATACAATTTGTTGTGAAGCATTCTGGTTTCAAAAATTTCTTGGTAGAATGTTTGAGCAGGTGTTGGAATGGAACATGAAATTTTGTGACAATCGAAGCTCCATGGTAGGTCAAAAGAATTAGTATCAACTAACACTACATTCGTGAAATGGTGCAGAAGGGAGAAGGAAAGCCTCAGTACATCTCCACTAATTAGTAGACAATTAATGTCCTAACTACACCTCTCTCTAGAGGGATATTTTTTTCTTTTAAGGATGAGCTAGGACTTGTGGAACATGACTCTGTTGGTAAAAGTGAGAAGTGATTTTTCCTACATCATGCTATTCTTCTTGTGTCACTTAAAAATAATTAGGGATATCATCCCCTTCTCAAGCTGAGCAGAATTAGGAAGAATAGTTTGAGAGACGATGTTCTTCTTGTGTCACTTGAGTGGAATTAAGGATATTATATCTGTGTCAAGTTGCCAAGAATTAGGAAGGAGGGTTTCAAAAATTATATAACCTCTTTATTTTTCGTATGTCACTTTTCCATAATTAGGGATGCTATCCCCGTGACACACTGACAAAAATTAAGAAGAATTGTCTGGTGCATAGAAATTTTCTTGTGTCATGTATTGTGACCAGAATTAGTGATGTTTTCCCTATTGTTGAGCCTCCAAATTCTCCTTGTTTTTGACATTTCTATCTCTTATTTTTAACCATTTTGTCACTTCCTCATATTGTTGCACCTCTAACATGAGTTAAGAATCATTCGTGCCATGGAAATACCTTAATAAGGTAAATTTCCATTATCATCTCAAATATATATGTTTTTTATTTATTAAATTGGTTCTATTAGACATAAGCTATTGAATTATGTAAATTCCACAACGTCTCTAAGAGTTTTCTTCAAATTTGAAGGTTCTATAGGATTCCATGTGTTATAAGTCAAGAGGAGCAGATCCATGGTTTCCAAATGTTCCGAAGATGGTGATCCACCTATAAGCCATAGGTGGAAGCTCATAGGTTCAACAAATATCTCAAGTCAAACCCTTGGTCAAGGTAGTTATGGCGCACCTCTAGGAGTCAGAATATCAAGTGAGGGAGGTTTATCATCAAGTGAGCAAGGTTCAATAATGAATATCTGAAAGGTTAAAGCTAATAATGTGTCTTCTCATGATTCACTTATCTGATAGAAAATCGTGAGAAGGAATATTTCTATTTTAATTGAGAAACTAAGATCTCAAGTTTGTATCTAATAATTGTCAATAGACTCTCGAGTTATTGGAATGGAAACTCTATATAAATGCTTCATCTGCAAGAGAATGGATAGTTTAAAAGTTGATACATTCAAAATTATTTTTATTAGCGAGAAATCATTTTCATGTTTTTCATATAATATAAACCTCTATCATGGTTTTGCTATAATCTTTGGTGTTGATTTTAAGCTCATGATCTAAAGTTTCTATATACACATACATCTCAGGACGCCCCCTATAGAAGTGTGATCTATACAATAGTTTTAATTCGATTTTTTATAATTTTTATCTCACACAAACTTTAGATTCACGTTATGTCTTGTTTTAAGATTATATACGCTTTTTTCTTAGCTAGATACATTACTTTTTTCACTCATTTGTTTCTTTTTATTTTTCACAAGTCAAGCACTTGAGTAAACTGAAAACAATAAAAAGCATTTTCTTAGTTTCTCTTAAGTCACTTAGCCTAATATTTATAGTCATGAATGGTTATAATATGATATGCACACATCAGTAATCGCAATATAGTCACTTGATTTCTTAATACTTTAAGAATAGGTCACCTTTACATTTCATAGTATAGAATGCATTACTTTCGTAGTATGTAAATGCTTTCTTAAATATAGATTTTACCGCCTCATGTTATATTAGAGTTGTTAATTACGTGATCATAGAATAGGACATAACATAGAATCACATTTATATTTTCTAGAATAGATTCTCACTACTTTCTATATTAAATGGATTTCCATAGAGTAAATGTGCCTTCATGATCCATGGAACAAATTTAGTTTCATGCTCATTAGAGTAAATTTTCTTTTCTGTCCAATAAAATAAAATTATGATTAAGGAATTTAAAATGATTTCATAGTATAGGATCAAAATAGTATTGTCATTTTGATTAAATGGGTTAAGTTTATTTCCAAGTTCATAATTTGATGCTCCTTATTGTTTTTTGAGAAAGAACGCGTGTGTGTGCTCTTTTAGATCTCATCATGAATATAATTTGATTTTCAGTCTTGTAGTTTCATTTAATTAGATTAGATTTATTTTCATTAAAGTGTTATTTTCCTAGCATATACAGTGCATTTTTTATTATAGGAGCACAAATCTTAGATTGAAAACTTAATGCAAGTAATTTAACAAACAATTAAATTACCCAACACTTGCATTGATTACATTGATCAAAGTTAGGAAAATGGTTCTAGAGGTTGAGTTGTAACCTCCTAGAATCATGCTAAGATCTCTTTCTAGATATCTCTTCTTTGATTAATGTCTCCTTGGTAGACCATGTATATGAGTACCATGATTGTGAGGTATTGATTTTTTGATGACATTGTTAATATTAATATTGATTTGATAATGATGTTAATTTAGTCTGGATCTTTCCTTAGAAATATTTTTAAATTGTTGACATCCTATTACACAGTTAAATATTTGAAGGATATGGATGAGTAAAAGGTTTTCTAGTTGTTTTGTGAACATTATTGTTCGATTCAAAATTATAATTTGGGGATGGGGTGAATTAGTATAATAACCTCTTACATATGTAACCATTCATGATTCATAACTAAGAAAGATCACATGTGGAACATAAAATATCAATTAAAATTTCCTTATAATGCATCTTTGCAGGCACCAACCTATAGAAGTCACCAATACCTCCTAATGCAAGATTTGTAGGCACCAACATATAATAGTCACCAATCATTGTTGCTGTAAAATTTATAGTCACTAAACTATAGGAGACATGAATACCCTCTACTACAATATTTATATGTGCTAAATATGATACATCAATCCCCTTTGTTACAAATATTCATATGCACCAACCTACATGATAGATTTTTCTTACTACTTTTTTATGTATGGAACTGTTACGTCCCTTTTCCTTCCCTAGGCTTACCAAATACTTCTATATTCACCATGTTAGCTTCACACCTTTTCCTTCACTAGGTATGTTTCTCAAAAAGAGTTTTTTTTGGCATCTTCAAAAGAACAAAAATTTACAACATTCACATATCAATTTTCCAATCTATTATGAATTTTTTACCCGGGGAACTTTTAAATTTCTCATGGACCTCTAAATTCTGTGTTTGAAATGTCCTAAAAAATACTTATAAAAAATTATAGAATAACCCATTTGAAGCTAAATATAACTCTATTTAGTAACCCTTGATTCCTTGGATCATATCCCTTAATGTTACAACAAACCTAAGTCCAAAATTTCTACCACATGCATTTGCGTATCTCTTTTCTATCTTTTCCAACTTTCATAGTTTGAAACATCCAAAAAAAACATTATGGCTAAAATTCCAAGATGAGCTCTTTGAATTAGGTTTTAGGAGCATTTAGGACGTCTAACTTCCTTAAAGCATATCTCTAAACATTATATATGCATACAAATCTAAAACTTATAGCACACATACAAAAAAATGTTTCCTTTATCTTCTCCAAGTTTGATGGTTTGGAACATCCTAAAGATATTGTCTTAGTCTCACAGAAGAAACACCTTCACAGTATACCCTATTTGGAATTAGACCTCTTCACAAGGTTTCATTGAAAACATTGAATTTATGAGAGAATATATCTGAGAAATTAATACCACAAATCTCCAAAGTCTGGAAGTTTACTAAACCGGGCTATAAACACATTGCTTCTCAGTTTCATATCTTACTCTCCAAGTTTCTAATTTTGAGACATTATAGAATTACAGTCATATTAAAAAACACACTGTTCAGTATTGGTTTATGTAGTCAGTTCGAATAATCACATGTTTTTCTGCACCGTTTTAATGATACTTTAGCAGTATTCACCATTTTCTTTGCACACTCAGATCACTTCTCCACATTGGGTACTGTAATTTTTTCGTTTTTTTTTGTAAGCTTGGCAATGGTGAGGCTACATGACAGGCATGTCCAAGAATAACACCGAAATAGGGTGGGTAATTGAACTAGTGACTTAAAATATAGTAGTTCCTTAATAGTGAACCCTATCACTATCTATCCAACACCCTATGGCCACACTTGGATGGTATTAAAATTCACTCATCTATATTTTATTTATAATGCTTCTACACTCACTTATGGTTATGGCTTGTAAAATTTTATATGCTAACCTACGCTTTTTGGCTAGGCTAAAATGACATAATCATTCATATCTTCTCACTCCAATGGCGTTAGAATGGCAACATCGTATTTGAGACATATCGAAATAGTATCTTCAACCATATTTTTGAACCTCTAAGTTATGCTTCTTTTCGACAATCCAATTTTCCTTTTTCATCCATTTTGTTACATGTTTTCACTTCATTCCATATTAAATGTCATTAAGGTCATTCAAATGTCAATAAAAGTCTAATTATCCATCAATAGATCAAGGTCTATGTTTTCTTTATGAAATTGGTTTAAACTATGCCATAACTATCGAATTATGCACTTTCTGTAACTAACATGAATTTACGCAACAAAATCCCAAGTTTGCCGTGTTAGCTGAGTTAGATGGAAAAGAAGACATCCACCTACTAGTCACAGCTAGAAGCTCACTAGATGAGTGAATCTCATTGGTTAAACTTAAATTAAACATGGTTATAGAATATTGGTTTTACACAGAGTGTCAAGATACCAATTCTAGCATCAAGTCAATGTGGAAAATATTAGATGATTAACATCTCGAATATTGTTCTTATAGCTAATGATCTCTCAATAAAGAGTTTTCTCATGACTGCCTCTTTCAGTAGCGAATAATGAAACCAAAATACCTATTTTGATTTAAAAACTTAGATGTTGAACTCAGTACTCATTTCTTGGCATTAGTTTCTTTAAGTTGTTAATCTTGAAGAAATTATAATAAAGGTTAATTTTGGAAGAAAAATACATCTAATTGAGTTATATACTTTTATTATTATCATCTCCTATTGTAGACGTTGTTTCTTGCATTTCAAGCAATACAAGCTTTTGTTCATGGAATATTTGTGATTGTCTTAATTCAGATTCTTCTGATCAGAGTTCTTAAACATATCGCACTCACCAAGGGGCCCCCCTAAGGATGTGTGAGAGAGAGTATAGTTGTATTTTGTTGACTTGATTTAATTACTTTCGCTCTTCAACTATATTATAATTCATTTCCTTCAATCGTTTAGATCAATTTAATGCTCTATCCTTTAAACTAAAATTGCGCTTATCTGCCATTAGTTCCTTCTAGGTTGAGCGCATGACAATAAATCAAAATGCCAAAATATTTTGTTTAATTATATTCTCCACTTAGTCTCATATTTAATTGCTTTTCTTATATATCATGGCTAGTTCTGGTTCTGAATACACAAATTAGTAATCCTTGAAGGATTTCACATTTAAAATCTTTTCCACATTACGTTTCTTTTCCGCCATTGTTTCCTAGAATAGTTTCAATTTCAAGTTTTGTAGAGTAAATACTTTTCATATGATATTTAGATTTCCTTTCTAGTCTCTTATATTAAATTTATTCTCAAGTTTAATAAATCGCTTTTTCTTCAAGCTTCATATAGTAAATTTCTTTTTGAGTTCAATAGTTTATATTTTCTTTCAAAATCTCATAGAATAAATTTCCTTTTCAAATCCAATAGAATATATTTTATTTCCAATTCAATAGAGTAGTTTTCAATTCCATGTTCAATAGAATAGATTATGAAGCATTACCATTAACATAGCATGATTTGAATTCATTTAATTTTCTAGTCTTCAATTTGATTTAGACTTCTAAGATGGAACTTGTGGATATTTTTACTAAGACTTTGTCACAAATAAATTAATTTTCATCTTGCAATTAGGATAGTCTCTTTCCAATTAAAATTTGATTCCCTAACATATATAGTGCAAGTATACTTCGCAAGTTCACAAACCCTAGATTAATAATTTAATGAAGTAATTTAACCAACAATTAAATTACACAACACATCTATCCTATGATTTTATTTGAGCTAGGTATTTAAAATAATAACTTCTTCAAAGATACGGTATCCAAAGTCAACATTAAAAAAAATAAGTATCCAAATAATATTTCTAATTATATTCATATTGAAGTGTTTATAGCTTACATATACGGTATCCCTCTATATTTGATATCAATGGAAATAATATTTCCAATGGTATTCCGCTAATTCTGACATTCTCAATCTCCTCCTAAGCTTGAGAGAAATGAAAATATAATGCTCAACAAAATCACCCTTTGTCATTGATGGAAACCCTACATATTTGTGCACTACTATTGTAGAACTTTCGCTATCTACAACCTCATCCCTTGACTAGAATTGTGCCCACATTCACATTAATGGGAAAAGGGATACTACCGTTCAACCTATGCTTTATTTTGCTAACTTTTAGGGAGGGATATCACTCTCAAGTTCTATCTGAGATATTCAAATATTTCTCTATGAAGAAGTTTAGTAAATATATATGTAACCTATTCCTTTATAGAAATGCATTCAAGCTTAACACTTTGATCAACTAGCTCCTCTCTTAGAAGTTGATACTTGAAGGAAATGTGTTTTGTCTTTAACTGCATCGTAGATTTCTTCACAATTTTGTTTGCACTTTTATTATCACAAATGATCAATATTGGTTGATCATATTCTACCCTAATATTGTTGATATTCATCTTCATGAAAATAACATGAATAAAACAATATTGTTGCTACAATGTATTCATTTTTGAATATGGATATAGACATTTATTATCATATACACTTCTTTCAGAATCCATATATATATATATATGATATTCAGTTACAGTCTTTTCTTCATGAACACCATAGGCCAAACTATAGAGTTACCTTCAAATAATAGAATATTCTCATAAACTTCTGACATTTTCCTTTAGTGCATATTGAGATATTGAAATCAACCCTCTAACTTGCATAATATCTAGTTTTTATGTTGTCAAATATTGCAAGCTACCAATCATTAACATGTACGCAGTTTTACTTGGAAAACATTTTACTCATCGTGTCAATATCACTTCCAATAATAATATAATCTACATGTACCATAACGATTAACATACTTACATTACGTTTTTTTATATGCATGTTTTTGTTTGTTTCTCTTGTTTTGAATCCTTGTTGTTGTAGATACTTCTCAACACTTTAGTACCAAGGCATGGGAGTTTCCTTTAGACCATATAATGCTATATTCAGTTTACACACATCGCTTTTATTTTTCATAACTGAAATCATTCTTGTTCTTCAAAATACACCTCCTTTTTTACATTTTCATAAAGAATATATGACTTGATTTACTCGATTAGTTAAGAAATTTAATCTTAAATATTCTAGCATGAGTTAGAGGAGATGGAGAATTTATATGATTTTTTTTCTAAACTAGGGTTCAAAGGAATTGGGAAAAGAAAAGTATTAAAGGAACATTGGATAAGAGAGGAAATCCATTTATGTTGAGCAAGCCCTTTATAGTAACATTATGAATGGTAACATGCCTTGGCACAAAATACGAAAGGTAGCATACTGGTTTTTCTGTGTGAGGAGACTGGACTTCATTTTCACTAACTTATTTAAATTCTTTACATCCATGAGAAAGTATTATTCTTATTGCTTTAGATCTAGATTACGGGAGATGAGCTACAAGAAAGTATATGTAGCTAATCTTACTAATTGGAAGATAATGGATCTCCTTTCTTCCATTCTGACTAGAGCTTAAGCAACTGAAATTCCTGTTTAATCGAATGTTGATACTATTCAGTAATCCATAAATAATTCTATGTTGAATTCTTCAATATTTTTATGATGATCAACCAGACAAATTTACGATTGGTCCTCATTTACTACTTGTTACTTTATCCTATACTACTCTATTTTTTTAACATTTTCCTTGAAGGCCATAGGAACCTCTCCAACTACCCATGATTCTTCTATTGTTAATATGATCTGATTTTGGACCAAAATTGATATGCAAACCCAATAACTTCTAACAATGGTGCTTGATAGTACACGATAAGCAGAGAAAATATTTTCTAAAATTTAATTGACACAATTTTCATTTTATGAATGCTAATGATAAACTAGTAGTTATGTAGAATTTCGGGATAGCATTAAGTTTTTAGTAAAAAAATGCAATAGGATTTGCAAAGAGAATATTATCACTCCATATAAAATAATACTAATAGTTAGTCAAACAATATCAATATGAATGTATTATTGGTGTTCTAGAGATTACTTAATTTTTTTAACATATATTTCAAAACTGTGGGTGAAGGGGATGCACTTTCTTACCACTAATTTTATAATCAATATTTATAAACTTGCCATTTTTATATAGTCATAACATATGTGTGTGTGCGTGAGCCAAATTAAACTATACCCTAGATATAATAATGTATCCTCTTTGCTCATTTCTAAGGTTCTTTTTGGGTATTTTAATATACCAGGTGGTGAGACAAAAAGAAAAGAAAACATTAGGATGGGTATGAGTCAAATACAACTAACTAATTATAGAAATGGTATCTACTCTTAGTTTGGCGTATGTTGGAAGAAGCTTATGTTATGGTCCAAATAATTACAATATCGCAAGAAGCTAGAGGTATGCATTATCTACACCAATGTGAGCATATTACACAACTCCAAGATAAATAAGAGAGCTAGGCTCCAAAATGAAATCTTAAATAATAGGGGAAACTACTCCAAGTACCAAAATACATTCATACATCTCAATCACATGGCCTTAATAATGAGACCATTATCTCTATGTATAACTATTCACAAATTGCACATATGACCCCTTTATTAATAACAGACCTACCCTATTACATATATATTTTCAAATTACATATGTTTAAAAAATATATATGATTTATCCAGTCATATATCCCGAACTCTTGACTAGAAGGGAGATGGGGTTAGTTTACCATCTTTCAAGTGAAATGAGTATGAAAGACTTGTATATATATTCTAAGAAATATAAATAACTTCTTTGGTTTTCCAAACATGGAGACCAAGGAAAAGATCTAAATATCCTTAATCTATCATCTCAAATTTCTTCCAAAGTCTAGATTTCACATAGATTAAAAGTGTGTGATTATTTCTACTAACAACACAGAGAATAAGCGTAATAAGATTGGAACCCACTTGATTAACATGGAAATAGGGGTTAGAAATAGATATAGAACTCATGGTGTTGGGAAAAAGGATATCTATTAACATACCAAGCATGATTGGCTTTGTTAAGGCCACATAGAGATCTCTTAAGGACTAAGAAAGAGTCACATTCTCATTCCAAATATATTTATGGATTTATTCTATACAAATTTCTTTGTAAGAAGATGGGTTTAACACCCATTCGATATACCTGCCATTTGGACGATGTTGTAATGGATAGAACAAGGAAGATATTGTTCATTTTGAATGGATAAAACAAGGAAGATATTGTTCACGTTGATTAGAAGTGAAATGGTTTAAGAATATGCATTCCAATCGAGAATTTTTTTTTACGCTGCTGCCTACTGACACTTCCATTTAGTACGTTTGTAATCATATACACCATTTTATTCTTGACAAATATTATTCCTTTCAAAAGAGAGATCAAATTCGTTATTCATTAACTAATGATAGACATCGATCCTTGTTGCCTCCATTTTAGATGGAAAGAATGTATTGAAAACGGTTAAAGAGCACACGCCTCTAAATTTGAGCCAATAGAGAAGAATTCAGTAGAATTGTGACACATGCACAAAGTTCATCTAAAGGATCATTGACGAGATCACTAATCCCTTCAGTGGTTGTTTGCGCTTTGCAAATTATTATTATACTAACAAATGAATTTATTTGTTCTAACGCTAATGTAATAGAAATGATGCCATTATTTTTAAATAATCATTGCAAATAAACAAGCTATTTAAATTTAGTTTTATTTAGCGTGTTGAAAATATATGATGTACATTTATGGCAATTGTGTGTATTAATTGTAAGCATATTACTATTGTGCATGTAATTACACGAGCTTTAATTTTATTTTCACTTCTTTATTTTATAAAATAAATAAAATTCGTGTACTAGGGGATTCCTGTACAATCTAATCCCTCCTCCTATGTTGTATAAAAAAGCTAACTACATACGACTATATCTATATTTTTAAATGAAAATTTTAAATAGAATCGAATAACATAAAATATATTATGAAAATCAAATTGAAATGATAAGAAAATATGAAATTAGTAAATGTTTTAAAATAAAATATTAAAGTATGTGAATTCAACATTATAGATATATACATTTTATAATACCAAAAACTGCATTGCAAAAGAACTTGAAAATAAACTCAAAACTATTTATTAAAAAAAATTAATAA